>CM076066.1:1330000-1420000 GCA_038088235.1 Zacco platypus | reverse complement strand
GGATTGTGTGTGTGTGAATAAAGGGAAGTGTGTTCCTCTTTCCTTTTGACAGTTGTCAATATGTGCGAGTGTGTGTGTCAAATGTGAAAGGAATTGCCCTTGAGGAAGAAGTGGAAAACAGACAGCTGTTTTAAACATAGAAGTGTGTGCATGTCAGAAAGCGAAGAGTTTACAACGATGGGTTAGTCCCTGACAGATAGACCTTGACGTACCTTTTCACCAGCACATATTGATTGAGTTTTTTCCCTCTGCTGCGTCGTGTGACAAACCTCAGACGTGTTGTATGCTATTTAACGTTGTGCCCTAGCTAGACGCGACGATTCTATTTCACATTTCTGGAACAAATGTATAGTGTCGATAATCTCGGGTAAAGTTTGTGTGCTTTATTTAATGTTAAAAGCGCCTAATGTTAGTTTTGCGTGACCTTAAAGGTTCAGTGTGTAAATTTTAGCGGCATCTAGTGGTGAGGTTGCGAATTGCAATCAACGTCTCAGTCCACCGCTCACCCCTCCCTTTCGAAGCACATAGAGAAGCTACGGTGGCCTACGCGGGACAAAGATGTCTTCATCCGAGACAGCAGTGTGCGCTATTATCCAAGTGTTTGTGTGGAGAGCGCGCTTATTGCATGATATGGAGGCGCCGGTGCGATCACTTACAGGGCTGGGTCGGTTACTTTTAAAATGTATTTTGTAATCTGTAGTGAAATACATGCTTTAAAAAGTAATTTGTAACGTATTTCGTTACATTACTCAAGTTTAGTAACTTAATCTAAATACTTTAGAATACTTTGGAATACTAATAAGTGTGAAACAAACATAAAAAAATGTCATTGCAAGTTTTTATCTCACAATTCTGACTTTTTCCCTCAGAATTGTGTGATATAAAGTTGCAATTGTGAGTTATAAAGTCAAAATTATGAGATATAAACTCGCAATATTGAGAAAAGTCAGAATTATGAGATATAAACTCACAATTGCAACTTTATATCACACAATTCTGAGGGAAAAAGTCAGAATTGTGAGATAAAAACTTGCAATTGTGAGTTTATATCTCATAATTCTGACTTTTTCCCTCAGAATTATGAGATATAAACACAATAAAAATCAGAATTATGAGATATAAACTCGCAATATTGAGAAAAGTCATAATTGTGCAATGCAAACTGATGTAACTAATGAAATACATTTACTCAAATTTTGTATTTTAAACACGTAACTAAGTTAGGTACTGAAAGCAACAATAGATTCCCCTCAGATATTGAAAATAAATTAAAGAAAACAAGAAAGTTAAATTGTCAGCAGTCATTTGGTATGTATTTTTTGAATACTGTTAAATGGTGTAATATTTTTTAATTTGATTATCCATTTCGTTACGAGTGCAGTGTGCAAAGAGACTCCGCCCACACACTCTTCTGATTGGCTGTGATTTTTGATGGATTTTTTGAACAGACAAATTGCTTGTCTCTGGAAATATTACCGCATGGCGTCTGGTTAGGACACGGTGTAAGAGATCCGTTATGCACTCTATTATATAAATATGCATTTTCACAGATCATCTGAATGCATGCTAGTGAGTGGACATTGCATAATGTACAATTAATCAAAAGTAATAGACAGGTGTGCTATTGGATCTTTATCTGTTTGATTCCTCAAACTACATTAAAGGAGGAACTCGAGCCATTTCTAGAGATCACGATATCATGCACTCCACCTAGCAACCATCCAGAACACCCTAGCAACCACTCAAAAGCATGCTTACGAAAACAATGCGCCAGCAACTTATACATTTGGTTTTGTTTTTTTAATGTATTGTCATTTTAATTGGTGCTTAATTATTGTTTTGCTCTTTGTTGCAGATTAGCCATTGAATGGCAAAAAATGATCATATAGAAAACAAAAATCTCATCTGGCAAATCCTGAACAAGCTCTGAGATGTCTGACCCAGAGCAATCCGAGAGGCCATTACCGCTCCCCGCCGCTCTCACCACGAGCTGCTGTCATCACGCCCCTGCTCTAAGTGATACGATGTTTCTGTCCTATTGTGAAGAGAATTGAATGGCTTTTACTCGGAGTGGTCATGTGACATCAGGTTTATTGTCCTGTCTCTCTCTGTGATGCTGTTTCTGAACTTATTTCATCCAGAAATGATTTGACTTTTAAAATATATATAAAACAGAAGTCTGGACATTATGCTAAACTTCTGTGTTCTGAAGAAAGAAAAAGTCAGACAGGTTTGGATTGATTGATTGATTGATTGATTGATTGATTGATTGATTGATTGATTGAATAATGCAAGCCCATATCTGTGATATTGTGCATCTAGCAGTGAGATATTGCTGCTGCTCGTTCAGAGATGCGAGTCGTTCATCATCTCTCGCTCATGTGGACAGCAGGTGATTGATCACAGTAATACACCGTCTCCTTCATTCTCTCACTGTGCCGCTTAAGTAGATTCACATTGTGTTAGACGTGCTGTCTTATGCTCTGTATGGTATTCTGTCAGTTCTCACGCTGCATTTTTTATGTTTATGCATTACTGCTTTACACCGCCAGGTGGCGCTTTAGATTGCTGCAAAATCTCTTCCACTCAAATTACACACCCAGTTGCTTAGTGATACAAACATCTGTGTTTAAGATGCTTTTTGAGCCTGTCATCAGATTTTGGTTAAATCACCTGCACACAGCAGTCTTGTTTTCTCATAAAAACCCCAAATCAAAATTGCACAACACACAGAAGCTTTCTTTTGTTTTAGTCTTACTGGAAAACAGGACAAATATAAGCCCTAGTTATTAAGCAAAGAAATGCATTGCAGCTGTTTTTGAAGACGGCACAAAGAAATCAAGGAGAAAAGGTTTTGATTGAGTATGAAACAAAAGAAACGCTAATGAAATAATCCCGAACGTCTGCCTCATCATGTTGCACAAATCATTCCGCATGCATTTCTGTCAGCTTTCAGCTCTTGTCATGTATCTGACCTTGCGGCTCACTCTGTTATTTAGCGTTTTGAACCCCATGCTCAGATTTGGCAGCGGCGTATCACTGCTAACAAAGGCCGTGCCAACTCCAGCAGCTCGTGTTCTGGCCTACATTTCAATATTCTGCCAAGCTCTAGCAGGACTTAGAGGTGAAACTTTGGACCCAGCGGAACAAAGAAACTAAAGCGTGTTTGAGCTAAATAAGGAGCGTTTCCGCATAATCACTGATGTTTTGCAAGGCAATGAAAGGCTTTTGGCTGTTTGCAAATGTTCACCTCTGTGCCAAAGTTTCTGTCCAGCAGGAAACAAACCTGAAGCACGTCAGTTCTTGCCTTTCCGCTCACAGTCGCATTGCCACCGGCTGAGAAAACCTGTTCCACATACCAATGCACCGAAGAGCTTCCAGAAATGAAAGTAACTTGCTTTAAATATGCTGCGACTTCAAAAAGTATTTAAACATTGCACACATAGATGTCTAAATTTCACTGCACCACATGACAAAAAGTGCATGAAAACACCTGTGTGTTCAAAACTATATGACATAATTTTTACTACAGCCTTTGTTTTTGTGTATGTGCATGTGTAGTTATATTACTCACATATTATATTGATGCATTTATTTAGAAGCATGAATTATGCATGTGTAGAATGTATAAAAATGATAATTATACACTCTAAATAAATGCTGGGTTAAAAAAACAACCCAAGGACTAAATGTTGGGTTAAACATGCTGGGTAAACTACTGTTCAAAAATGACTATATGGCTGGTTTGAAATGAACCCAAAATAGGTTGGAAATTAAAAATCAGATACATAATTAATAAGAAATTTAATAAATGTTCATTTCCAACATACTTTGAGGTCATTTTAAGTGAGCAATGCAGTAGTTTTTAAACAATAACTGGGTTTGATAAAACTACCCAGCAGGTTGGGCAAACATTGAACCCAACCACTGGGTTAAAAACAACCAAATCGCTGGTCCATTTTGGGTTGTTTTTTTTTACACGATTATTTCTTTATTTTATGAAAGAAAGAAATACTTGTGTTAATGTGGCACAAGGTTATAATTTAACTCGAATAAGCCCGTGTTACACTCGAGACTGATCGGATTATGATTCTGTTGACATGCGTAATTACGCATGGTAATGAATGTACTACGCACGGGCGGGGCGGGGTCGCCTCCAGCTGCGGTGGTCCAACGGGCTGATGCTGCTGATGGATCCGGCTTGACAGAACAAGGTTATCCGCTAGCAGAGAGCCCGTCCATTTTCTTCATCCGCCCCTCACTCGCAGCAGCTCCCCGCCCGCTCGCGCTACGGAGCGCGTCCCCGGGACTCCGCTTCTCCACGCACGGCAGAGGCGCAGGTTGCCGCGCCCAACAGACCCCGGGATGCGACCGACTCCTGCAGCTGGCCGGGATGCACTGCGCCTCAGAAGCTGAAATAATGTCGTTCGGAGGGAAGAACGCGTCGCTGTCACTTTGCTAAGACGAGGGAAAGTCATTCGCATGGATTTAACCAGCCTTTACCGATCATTCACGTGTCAACTTTTTCCTCTGACGATGTGAATCTTGTGTGGCATTTGCAATGCATCACCTCAGAGTGTTTTTCTAACATCTTCAGCGCACTGACTCAGTGAAGATGCAGATGCTGCTTTTAAGAGCGATCTTTTTCATTGCAGGATGTCCACATGTTTTGTTGCACGGAGAAAGCCGTAATGCACACACCAAAGATGCTCTACACGATCCAAAGCCCAGTGCCACACGCCCTGCGAGGCGTCCACCTGCCTTTGACATCAGACAGACTTCAGAAGACAACAGTAACTTGTCCTCGCGCCGCTGGAGCGCAGGTAAAGCGTATGGATTCAGATATCTGATGTCGAACAGAACGCTCTCGCGGCGACATAAAAGGAAAAAGTTGAATGGCGAGATGCCTGCTGCCATGGGAACAGCAGACGGACACAATAACTCTAAGCCGAGCAAGCGAGGGAGAAACCACAGGCGCAAAAGAGGCACAAAGGAGCACCACAAGAAACCGTTTAAGAGCTTGAAAAGGGGCCAGAATAAAAGCGCTGCCTCGTCGACACCGGTCCAAACTTATTATAACGCTCTAACATCCTCTTTCACCATGTGGGAACCCATGCCCAAGCCTCTAGCTCTCACCTCCACAGATTTCCCATTCGATCTCACCAGATATACTGAGTTCCACACCAAACAGGTGGACGACCCATGGGACGCCACGCCGATGACCCCTCCGTACGCCGAGGACGAGGAGAGCGAATTCTTCCCCAACCCTTTCTACCCCGTCACTAGCGAGACGTACGGGGCGTATGCAATCACTATCGTTTCGCTCCTCATATTCGCTGTGGGAGTAACGGGGAACATAGCAATAATGTGTGTGGTGTGCCATAACTACTACATGAGGAGCATCTCGAACGCTCTTCTGGCTAACCTGGCCGTCTGGGACTTTGCGCTGCTCTTGTTTTGCCTGCCTCTCGTGGTGTTTCACGAACTCACAAAGACCTGGCTGTTGGGCCAGTTCACCTGTAAAGTCGTACCGTATATCGAGGTAATGGATTCTGTGTTCGTTCATCTCAGGGTTTGTGTGCATCATGTGGGATAGGTGCAAATCACACCTAGAGTAAAGCTTTAGCTCCACCTTTTGCACACCTAAAAATTCTGTCATTTGTTTTAAAAAAAAGGCCTAAATGTGAGATTAAATTGCATATCAAATTTCCATACATTTGGCACTAATAAACATAATGTGCTGCATATTTCTCAGTCATGCATACATTTGAACACCATATTTGATTTTATTCAAATAATCGTATTTTCAGAATTCATTTACTCACATTGCTTAGAATCAGCAATTGATTGTGAAAATTACAGGTCTAAGACGTACAAGTCTAAATACGTTGTGTTGCACGGGAGGGTGAGGTATTGAAATTGTGGCATGGTGGGTAATTGTGTCTCGTTTCGAGAGACGTCAGTGCTCATCCACCCTGCCCTCGGGACACCCGCGCTGACCTCTGTCCCACTGCCGACACGTACTGTACGGCGCAACCTCTTATTTCAGGAGAAATCTGCAGGCGCCCCGCTGCCATCCTGATCCGCTCGCCACACCCAGATTCAGCACGGCTCACTTTACCACAGCCAAACCCCACGCTTCTTCAGTGTCTAATAATTGTGGACCTCACAAAAAATATCCAGGTCATGTTTCACACCAAAATCTAAAGTAAAATGTATTTCCATTGCGACATTAATCTCCTGAATATTAAGCCCCCACAAAAAAAAAGTTACTTTTATTTTTTTAATTCCCTATGGATTCTCATTAGACTTTTGTTTGCATTGTAATACAGTCATTTGCACACTAATACAATTATTTTTTAATTAAAATTAGCATTCATTTAATGCATAAAGGCAGTATTTTGCATGAGATTTCAGAAGTGGAATGGGCTTAATTGTAATGAAAACAACGCCATAATCAGAAATATCATAACTCTTTTTTTTTTTAAGTTGCCAGCCAGCGTTTTTGATCATTTTCCAAAAATTATAGAATATTTTATTGTATGAATATCTGAACATTCAATATATTTAAAGAAAGAACAGAACCTCTGCTTTTAAACAGCAACAACAACAAAAATACATGCATTCTTTTTTATCAACACTTAATAAAAAAGCAACATTTTGAACAAAAAGATGAGAAAATAGCGTGTACAAGCAATGCTTGTTTCTGCTTCTTTTTCTCCCGTGTTTTGATCAGGAGATTCCGTTTCAAAAGATGCATAATAGCGCCCCCTACCGTATAACGGAAAGCTGGCGTTTTGAACGGAAAACTTAATTTTCTTTAACCAAAATATACTTTTGAATTAAGGGTGAAATGATGATGGTTTCGCGCGATCAGACGAAACGAACAAAATCCTAATTCTCAATACGGCAATCAATTGACACGACAACGATGTACTAAAAACTGAAGCGTTTTTCCGTCACACGGATTCACGACAAACACAAAAAACGCTGAATTATGCAATCCAGGCCATGTCACACGACGCGTGACGTCAGCGTTTTTTTCACAAGTTCACATTTTTGCAATGCATTCCTCACAAAAACGTGCAATGTTTGCTTTTTCCAGCCCTCAAAACGCACATATTTAATGCATTGCTGACCGTTTCTCCACTCAAGCAGCTGTGCTTGTATACACCAAGAGGCGTAACCAAGATGGCCACCGACTTGCCTTGAAGACACTTTGGTGAGATTCACTCATCCGCCTGCTTTAGAGAGTCGGATTGCGCGAGTTGCTTTTGTGAACGTGAAGGGTGTGAGGGGGATGATGAGACGAGGGTTTTGGAGAGAGAGCGGTGCAAATGCGGCGTCCTGGTGGCGCACACAGCGTGCCTGCTGTGATTGTATGGGACAGGCAGAGAGGGCCTGGAGGCTCGGCCTGACAATGGTGAAGCTGAATGAAAACAAGCCAGTGTGCGTGAGTGCTTGTGCCGCGTCCCTCCGGCTGCAGCGCGGCTATGAATGCTGATCGCGAGTGAGTGCGTTCAGGCTAAGCGGTGAGTAAAGTCAGTCTTGAGGGCAAATTGTGAGCGAATGCTCCTCAGGGAGAAAACGCCTCCAGCTACATTACTCACAGTCCAATGAAGCACACACACACACACACACACACGCAAGAAAAATCACGTTGCGTGATAGTTCATGTGTTCATGAACTGCTGCTTTTGTTCAAACCTGACACGTTTCACATTTGACATCCCCTCACTTGTTGTCTCCTGCGGGGTGTTTCTGCTCAGAGATGTGTTGTGGAGTTCAGCGAGGCCAGTGGAACTTATCTGATCATCGGGTTTGTTTTATTAGAGGTCTGACGTTTCTTTCTGGGGAAGGTCGAGCGAATCCGTGGGCAGCGTGTCGGCGCGGTGTTTTAACTTGACTTGTGTTTTGACTGGTTTTTGGAGATTGCGTCAGTCACGAGAGAGATTTGCATGAAGGCCTCGTCTCATTTGAGTAAACGTGCTGCAGAGACGCATCTGACTCGGCTTTCGGCTTCCTAGTGACATTTTAAAACACAACGCTTTAGCAACTGCGAGGCTTGGAGGATGATGATGATGATGATCATGATGATGATGATTAGTTTTGGACGAGCAAACACCACTTACATTTTCTCCAGATTTTATTTTGGAGATTTTAATTAATTCGATTTGATTTGATTTGATTTTATATTTTCCACTCGTTCTCCAAGCCGCTTTTCTTATAAAGGGTTGCAGGTATTTTATTTTATTTTATTTTTTATTTATTTATCTTTCATCCATTCTCCAAACTGCTTTTTTCAAAAGGTTGCAGGGGGGTTTTGCATTATTTAATTTTATTTTTTTTCAAATGATTTTTCCAATGAAGGGTTGCAGATATTTTTTTATTTTATTTTATTTTATTTTTTATTTTATTTTATTTTATTTTATTTTTCCAAATCACTTGTCCTATGAAGAGTTACAGAATTTATTCTATTCTATTTTATTTTACTTTATTTTAGTTTAGTTTAGTTTATTTTATTTTTCCAAATCACTTGTCCTACGAAGGGTTGCCGATTTTATTTTATTTTATTTCTTCCATCTGTTTATTCTCCAAACAGCTTGTCCTATGTAGGGTCTCAGTTCATTTTATTTAATTTTATTATTTTATTGTTTGGCTTGTTTACTGCTTTTTTGTTGGCTTTCTATTCTATTAACCCACTTTATGTTTGTGATCCAGGCTGTTGACTCCTGCTCTAATGGTCTGAATTTATGTAGCTGAATATGTATTTGTTTCATTCTGTGGTCATCATATATAACACTATTACTGTAATAGCTTTTGTCTCTAGCTCGCTCATGCCTCACTGCCGTCTCATTTGTCAATATGTAAGAATTATTGCCCTCCCTGCTGGCAGTAGCCCAAAAATGGCCTCCAGTCTGAAAGCAGCCGTTAAAGCAGATTAATAACAGCACCTCCATGGTTTTAGAGAGCCTCTTAATCAGAGAATTAATGAGGCGTTAGTAAAGACCATCTCGGCCAACGCCATCTTCACCTGCTGCTAGGAAACCTGTAAGCTAGAAAAAGCCTGTGAGTGTCAGATCCGTCGTGATCTGGAGAGCAGGGAGACCTTTGATTACTTCAGTTCAAACCACATGACCACATGTGAATCACGTAGCCTGCGGTTGTGACTCTGTGTACGTTTGTCTTGTTCTCCCTTTATCTGATAAAGCGTCACATCGGTTTGGATGATGAACTGATTCACGGAAACAAATTACAGCCACTGTTTTAATGCTCTTGTGCACTGGGTGACATAAGAGGATCGAAACTAGTTTGATTCAGTGGCGTCAATTCAACAAAATCCAAGGCATGGCGAGCTCTGATGATGTCAGCAAATCTTACTCCTTCGACGTGTGTGTGTGTGTGTGTGTGTATGTGTGTGTGTGTATTCCCTACGTTATGGGGACCAAATGTCCCCACAGGTCTAGTAATACTAGTAAATTTTGATCTTATGGGGACATTTTGTTGGTCCCCATGAGGAAACAAGCTTATAAATCATACAGAATTATCTTTTTTGAAAATCTAAAATAGCAGAACATTTTCTGTGATGGGTAGGTTTAGGGGTAGGGGGACAGAATGTACAGTATAAAAACCATTACGCCTATGGAATGACCCCATAAAACATGAAAACACAACGTGTGTGTGTGTGTGTGTGTGTGTGTGGTGCGTCCAAAGATTAATCACATAACTCTGATCATAACCCAGCAAATTAGACACTTCCAGACTATTCTTATAAGACTGAAGGACATTCAAGTGCTTCTTCACTCAAAAGTCTTATTATTCAAGACTTATTAAAAGTATATTATCCAATTTAAATGTTATTTTTAATGCGATGACCAAAAAACTTTTTTTGTGCATCCATCAAAGATGGTCCCCATTTTGTTTTACTTTATTTTACATTATAACTTGTCCTTTTTAATTTTTAGTTTATTATTTTATACAAAAAACATTTTTGCTCATCCTTCAAATATTGCTCCCATTTTTTAATGTAATTTCTTAAAAATTATTATTATTTTATTTTTCAAACCACTTGTCTTTTGTTGGGTAATTTTATTTCATTTTAGTTTATCACTTTATACCATCCTTCAAATATTGTCCCTATTATTTTATTTTATTTTATTTTTTATTTTATTTTAATCACTTGTCTTTTGTTTTATTTTTTGTACCAAAAACATTTTTTGTTTCATCCTTCAAATATTGTCCCCATTTTTTTTTTTTTTAAATTTTCATTTGTTTTTTATTTTCCCCGTTTGTAAAACTAAACGTTTAACTATGTAGGAAAACACTTGGTGAACAACAAACACTTTTATTAGCCTACTAAATTTAAAACATTTTGGCTCATAGTCATTTCCACTCCCTAACATAGTTTTTTCTCACATTTTGTTCACAAAACCTCATGAAAAACCAAAACTTTTCTCAAAACTGCGAATGAAACACAGACAGGGAGGAAAGAGCTCTTCCTTTATAACCACTGAAGTGGTCAGTCTTGAAGCCGATCGCTTGAATTTACTTACTTTTCTCTTTTTCCTGTAACTGCAATAAACACACACTGCCATATCCCGCTTTGATGACACAGGAAGGTTTTGGGCGCAGGGAAACACTGCGGATTTTACTGTCAGGCTGTTGAGAACGAGCTGAGAGTAAAGCGAAGCTCATTCGAAGTGCTGAGCGTCTAATGGATGTGTTTCACACCTATGGAAGTGATGTAGCACCATTACAGCGTCTTAATGGACACAGTGGTCCATAATGGATTCTGAACAGTGTGCTTTTTGTCAAAATGATGAAGGATCTAACAAATCTGCTTTTGGAGATGAAAAAGGCGGGCTGGTTTTCATTTAGCAAGTGCGTGAGCGCCGTTCCGCTAATTGTCTCCTCCTCGATGCTGATGTGCCTGATTGCTCTGTAATTATGATAATGAAGACAAACACTTAGTTGCCTCTTTCATTTGGGTTTGTATGATCCGCTGGGATGCAGCTGCGAGAACGTGGCCAAGAATCTCTCCAGTCGACTCCTATTCATTGCACTTGTTTCTTTTGTGTCTCCTCTGTAAATACTCTTTCATATCACCCGATTTATTGAGGCAATATTCACGGCAAATGTCCCGTTTGACAGTGGGAAGGGTGCGATCAGAGAGTTTTAGGGCCCTGCTCTGTGCCGTCTGAATTAATTGTCGGGCCGGCGGGAGGTTGGCTTGTCTGTCACAATAACGCAGCAGATGAAGACTGTAAATGTGAGAGCTGTTTGTTTCTCCTTTTGCGAACCTGCTGCTATGAGCCGAACGATTAATAAGGAGATTATTCCAGCTGTAGGACTTCAGCGAGATGCCAGACATAATTCAGATTTCTTCTCGAGCAGTTTGTTTACGCCACTGGCTATACACACCTACTGACATATAATGCATATCACAAACACTCCTTTATATGTACATTCATTTAATAAAAAGAAAACATTGTTTTTTCGGAATTTGTATTTATTTGTTTTTAAAAAAAAATGTAAAAGTATTTGTAAATTAAATATTAAGATTAAGTAAATATTATTAGATTATTTTATCTACATATAAAGAAAAGCATAAACAGGACTATATATATATATATATATATATATATATATATATATTTAATTAACTGAAATACATCAATTGTTTTTATTTTTTATACTTTTTAATTTGTTTTATTTAAATGTAATAAATTAATATATAGATTAGTTAAATTAAATTTACAAAGTCATTAAGACATTTTTATTATTTTTTCAGAATGTTTATTTAAAAGTTGTTTAAATTTATTTAAAAAATGTACAAAAATAAATAAATATTAGAAAATTAAATATTAATATGTACATATATAGAAAAGCAAATAAAGGACTATATTCCATCATTTAAAGTTTAAATAAATAAATGTAAACTAATGTATATATATAAGTTTAATTTTCATTCTAAAAGTTGTAACTTCTTCCTGAGTCTCTCCATCAGTGTCGACTCCGGTTTGAACAATGTAAGGATGAACACCGACTGCGTGAGATTCTCCAGCTTTGTTGTTGTTGAGCTTGTTCTTCTGGAAAGTGGGCGGGGAGCAGCAGCTCATTTTGCATTTAAAGGGACACACACAAAAACGGCGTGTTTTTGCTCACACCCAAATAGAGGCGAATTTAACAAGCTCTAATAAATGATCTGTGGGGGATTTTGAGCTGAAACTTCAGACACATCATTACAGACTATCTTGTAAAAGCAGTTCAATTAAATGTATCATTTGAATTAATTCATATATTATTAACTTATTTGACATCCCTTTTGTTGTGTGCTTGTGTTTTCCAGGTGGCGTCTCTCGGCGTGACCACCTTCACCCTCTGCGCTCTCTGTATCGACCGTTTCCGCGCCGCCACCAACGTCCAGATGTACTACGAGATGATTGAGAATTGCACCTCCACTGCCGCCAAGCTGGCCGTCATCTGGATCGGTGCCTTACTCCTGGCCCTCCCCGAGCTCCTGATCCGGCAGCTGGTGTCGGAAAACGGCGACGGCACGGTGGAGGACCCGGCGTCGGAGCGCTGCCTGATTCGCATCTCCACCTCCCTGCCGGACACGCTGTACGTGCTGGGCCTGACCTACGAGGGCGCGCGTCTGTGGTGGTGCTTCGGCTGCTACTTCTGCCTGCCGACGCTCTTCACCATCGGCAGCTCGGTGGCGACCGCCCGGCGGATCCGGCGCGCCGAGCGCGGCTGCGCCAGAGGCAACAAGAAGCAGATCCGATTGGAAAGCCAAATGAACTGCACCGTGGTGGCGCTGGCGATCGTGTACGGAGCGTGCGTGGTGCCGGAGAACGTGTGCAACATGGTTTCGGCGTACATGGCGGCCGGGGTCCCACAGAGCACCATGGCGCTGTTGCACCTGCTCAGTCAGCTGCTGCTGTTCCTGCGGGCGGCCGTCACGCCGGTGCTGCTGCTCTGCCTGTGCCGACCCTTCGGCCGCGCCTTCCTGGAGTGCTGCTGCTGCTGCTGCGCCGACGCCTGCGGGATAGCGGCCCACTCCTCGGCCACGGCGAGCGACGACAACGAGCACGAGTGCACCACGGAACTGGAGCTGTCGCCGTTCAGCACTATCCGTCGAGAGATGTCCAACTACACAGCGACTGGATCGCACTGCTGAGCGCGTGTGGATTCTAGTGCCAACAAGCACATGCTTTTGTCTTACCTGTGTAAATACTTTGACCACAACCGATATGTTGCTCTTTTAAAGAAAATAATGTAGACTGAAAGTTATGTAATTACTTTTTTTGTATAATTGTCCTTAATATATATAAATATATATATATACATGCATATATATATATATATATACACTGAACTAGTGACTGCTTTAATTTTGCAGTTTGTTTGCACTGCCAACCACTTTAGCTTTCTCTCCACTGTTTCCACACTCACTCCGTGTCTACACTGGGAGAGATCGGCATCGAGCTGCGCTGAAAGCGTCGGTCACCTGAGGATGCTCAGACCAATCACACGCAAGTTTGAGGGACTCAAAGTGAGGTTAAATAAATCTATTGTGAAATATTACTTAGAATTTTGACAAAAAATCCATCTTTTATCATGTATATATTATTTTAGTTTGATTATATAATATTTAATTATTTATTATTTAATTTTAATTTAGTAATTCATTTTTTTATATTTTTTTATTTTCAGAAAAAAAACTTTACTGTGATTTTACATAGGTTATTTGTATTTCACTTAACTGCCAAAAGTTATTTAAATATGAAACGAATTAAGGAAATTCATATAAAAAAAAAAATCTGATATTGTTAATAAAAAAAAAGAAAAATCAGACATAAGTGGAAAATACAGGGTTCCCTCAACTTTTGACAAATGAATTACAATTGTTTTACACTAACTCATAATTGTATACATTTTAACAAAAACACTACTTTTAATTTTGACAAAAAAATCCCTTTTTTATCATTTTTATATTTATTTTATTATTTAGCTCTGTTCTCATAATTATATAATATAAATATATATTCCATATTTTTATTTAGTTTTAATTTTGTATATTTTTTTATTATTTAATTTAATTAATTTTTTATATTTTTTATTTTATTCATAAAAATTTCAATTGGTAAAATCTTTAGTGACTTTACTGTAAAATTATTTATATAACTGCCAAAAGTTATTCAAAATATGTAATGAATGAATGAAATTTATAACAAAAAAAACATGATTATTATTAATAAAATAATTCTTTTCAGACAAAATTGGAAAACTTTTGCAATTATTTTACAGTAATTTTTAATCATTTTAACGAAAGCATTTTAGAGTTTTAAAAAATTTTAAAAATATTTTAAAGTCGTGCATCGCTATAAATAATTATTACTCAATTTTTTAAAAGATTTTATCTAATTCCACCATTTTTCCAGGCCTGAAAATTTCCAGATTTTCCACGAAAATAACGAACAGCTCGTCTGAAGTTCTCCGGCACAGATTTAAGGGATCAGTGTAGTTTTGACATCGAGCTCGTCCAGTGTAGACACGCCGTTCCTGTCGCACGGTGAGTTTCTGCATTTATTGAAAGTAACATTTCTCTAATGTTTGTAAATGGCTGTGTGTTGCGTGCCGTGACCTTTCTCTTGATGAAGGTGATTCTTGTGAATCGTTCTTGAAGTCTGTAGAGCAGATGTGTGGGTAACTCACCCTGATCTGTATGTGTCTGTGAACACCCACACGATGCTCGTTCTAGTTAACGCTTTCTAAACGTTTTTATATAACCAAAATGAAATGTCTCTTTAATAAACGGGAAACGTTTGCTGGAAGAATGGCAAACCGATCAATTAAAATGCCAGTGTGGTTGTGTGGATTTCTTTTGTAGCCCGTGCTGATTCTGAACTGGCGTTTGTGTTTCCAGAAAGATAATGCCGAATGCAAACAGAGTGTTTTGCTTTACTAAAGTCTCCAACAAAGATTTGCAATGTTTTTCTAAGTCTGCATTATTCAAGGCCAGCGGCACACATCCGCCCGGCATGCGTCTGAGGAATTGTTTATCCACATAAAAGCATTAGCTGTCAGGCTTCACGTTGAACAGGCCCAGATGAGATCTCACTCGGAGCTTTTGTATTTCAAATACGTCTGGTGTGTTTGAGGTGTCAGAAACGGAGTAAGCTGCTATTTTTGGGGACACTTTGTGGGAAGATAGATAGACAGGATCGATTTACATATGAAAATGTTTCTCCAGAAATGCCACGCTTTGATTTACTGTAGTTTAAGTCAGAACGTTTTTCACCTACTCATGTTATATCTCAATCGTGCACGATTCTGAACGCTTTGAACATTTGCGAGTCTTGCTAAAATGCATGAAGGTCACGGTTGGCCCCCCCCAACCGAGATGAAAAAAGATGTTTTGCATCGTCACATTACTTACAGGAGCATTAAACTCATTTTGCCTTCAAATTCTCATTACTGTGTCTTACTTTTCTGTCTTTCTGTTTGTTTGATTTTATTCTCACTCTCGATAGTGCGCACTAAAAAATGCTGGATTAAAAACAACCCAAGTTGGGTTGAAAATGTACAAACTCAGTGATTGGGTTAAATGTTTGGGCAGTTTTATTGAACTCAACTATTGTTTAAAAATGACTATATGGCTATTGATCGCGGCTGGAGTGTTGACCTCCACGCTGCCCGTGAGCGGAGGGCTTCGTCGTGGGGGTCTCGTTCGCACCCGGTGGTGTCGGGCGAACTTCAGTTTCAGTGCAGCTTTAAAGAGCTCTACTTGATCCCAAATGAGGAATAAGAGTCTGATCTAGAGAAACGATCAGTCATTTTCAAAAAAAATATATATATATGTATACTTTTTAACCACAAATGCTCGTCTTGCGCTGCTCTGTGATGCTCCACGCATTACGTAATCACGTTGGAAAGGTCATGTGACGTAGGCGGAAGTACCGAGCAAGCAGACATGCAAAGACTAAGTCAAACACCCTTTACAAAAAAGGTAAAACAACGATGTCGGATGATTTTGAAGTTGGAGGAGAAAGTGAGGAGTTTTTCACCCTACCGCAGTCTTTCACGCGTGACCTTTCCAACGTGATTACATGATGTGTGGCGCGTCACAGAGCAGTGCAAGACGAGCATTTGTGGTTAAAAAGTATATGTAACGGGGTTAAATGGAAGGAAGGAGGCAGGAACCGGCGAACGTTCAACATAGTTTTAATAAATAAATAAACAAACAATAAAACGAAAGTAAAAGGGTGGCAGTTCCTCACGGCAACACAAACAAAATAAAACACAACATAAAGTCCAGGCCTGGTCCTCTCTCGTCCTTCACTGTCGTCGCTCCTCTTTTATGCTTCCGGAGCTCCTCCGTGAGAGACACGAGACCGGTGTAGCGCGCAGCTGACGCTCATTATCTCTCGCGTCACCGTTCCCTCACGGCTCTCGCCCACCCTGCTCGCCACAGTATATATATATATATATATATATATTTTTTTTTTTTTTAAATGTCTGATGGTTTCTCTAGATCAGACTCTCATTCCTCGTCTGGGATCATGTAGAGTCTTTGAAGCTGCACTGAAACTGACATTTGGACCCGTTGAACCCCATTGAAGTCCACTATATGGAGAAAAATCTTTGAATGTTTTCCTCATTCGACTGAAGAAAGACATAATAAAACATCTTGGATGACATTGGATGTGAGTAAATTATCAAGAAATTTGAATTCTGACCACAAGTGGACGATGCTAAATACAGGTGTAAATGAGGTCTGAAACATTTTGAGCTTGTCCACTTCCGACCACTTCCAGCGGTCGTCAAAAACGCTCTGTAGACGCTCATGTGACTGAATGTGTTCAAACAGCCACAAAAAAACGCCTAACCTGACACGTAAACGTTATGGGAAGCGCGCTAGCCAGACGGGATTTAAACTTTGTCGGCTGAAGACATAAGTTTGGTTTGAAGATGAAAATGGTATGAAGCACAATGTTCCCTCACCATTCCTGATTTCTAACACACACTCACAGCGTTCGGCCGATCTTGAGGCTCATCAGAGCAGAAACTAAAGCTGAAGCTCTCCGTGTGTTTTTCCGTCATCTCCAGTCGCATTCATATGTAAATTGCACAAGCTTATTTCGTCCATTAGATGGAAAGATCTAACCCAGAGTCCCTCCCCTCGAAGAAATCAGGACAGAAGTGGTCAAACGAGACAGATTAAAACACATGCGTCTCTCTCATCTACTTGTGATCCGAACAACCAAAACGCATCTTTAATACCAGTTGTAAACACGGTCTGGATGTCTTTTGTTCACCGATTTCTCTTTCCGTGAGATGAACTGGTGCTCTATTGTCACGACTCGTCCACGGTGGAGATTGATCGGCCATATTTCACTGGTAATTGTGCAGGAACAGCATGACGTCTATCATTACAGTGTCTCCATCAAACCCCCCTGCCCCGCAGCAGACACTGGCTATTGAATAACCCCATTATCTGGTCTCCTTTCAGAAGGTCCAATAATGACAGCAGCAGCAAAGCAAGTTATAAGAAAGAGCTGCGGCTGTTGAGATGATGCCGTTTTCTTCCAGGGCTCCTTATGGCTTTATTCCAGCCCTGTCCGAGAGGAACAGGTGTGTTTTGTCTATTTTAATGAGTTAGTTTCTGAGAAACTGCCAAGAATAAGTTTCCCCCAGACCTTGTTAGGTCGCAGTGGATGTCTGCAGTCTTCAGCGTGTTCATGATAATGTGTTCGGCCGGGGCTGAGAGCACAGCACACTTACTCAGGCGGAAACAGAGCTATTCTCTTCCCATCACTGTCAAGACAGGATGTGCCTTATCTCAAACAGTATCACCGCTCTTGCTATAAAAGCAGAAATTTGGTATTCTGTCAGCGCAAGTCATTTTTCACAGACTATTGTCGATAAGTTATTTAAATGATTGCTTTCATTTACATTTGGCAGATTCCAGCTGAATGTGTTTAGTATGTGTGTTCATGGGAATCAAAGCCTTGGTACAGCTGGGATCTTTGCATAAACATACAATAAGTTTGCTTTGTTTGTAACCAATATTGTTTTTACAGGTGACGTTAATATTCATACATAAAATAAACAAGAGTGGGCAACATTTAGACACAAAATGTAAGCGTAATGAGACTATAGTGTGAGATAATCACTTGTTTGTGCAAAGTTATACGCAATATTTCAACTTCTGTCATGAGTAGTACTATAAATAGATGTTTTCATGGAGAAATATCCACTTAAATGTTGCCTAGATGGTGTTATTTTCAGGGTTGGTAAAGCATTAAGTAACGCGAGTTATATAATCCTATTACTTTTTTCAAGCCTAACTTAGTAAAGTAAATTACTGTTAAATTTACATCAAAACAATATAGCCTACTTTGTTTTTCCATTTTTTGACAAATAGCTAACCAGATGTGACGCGAATCTTTTCCATGTTTATCGGTTTTTGTCCTAACGAGCTGCGATTCTATTTTAGAAACGGTTTCTGTTTTTCTGCGACAACGTGGCTGGAACAACAACACAAAGTACGGCAACGATAATCTCAGATACCGTTTATGTGCTTTATTTAATGTTAAAAGCGTCTAATGTGAGTTTGAATATCATTTTGTGTGTCTTTTATAGCCGTACTGAGAGCAACAACGGACAAATCACCTCAGATTTTCAAAAGAAATTTAACGAAACAACGTTTCGTTTGTCTGTGAACAGACAAGTGTATTCTAGGACAAAGATTGTTTCTCAGCATGTATTTTTAATAATGTTAAAATGGTGTAATATTCATGAATTCTGTTTTGTTGCGAGTGCACGCGCTCCTCTGATTGGCTGTTATTTTTGATGGACTTTATCGCGTCTGGTGTGGACAGACAAACTGTTGCTGGAATCATATCGCATCGCGTCTGGTTAGGACACGGTGTGAGAGGAATCGTAACGTTGTTTGTGAACATAAAGCTTTTTGTAGTTCTAGACTACATGTGAACATGCATTCACTCTTCATGACCAGGGCTGGGTGGGTTACTTTTAAAATGTATTTCACTACAGATTACAAAATACATGCTTTAAAAAGTCATTTGTAACGTATTTCGTTACATTACTCAAGTTTAGTAACTTAATCTAAATACTTTAGAATATTTTGGAATACTAATAAGTGTGGAACAAACACAAAAAAGGTCATTGCAAGTTTTTATCTCACATTCTGGCTTTTCCCCTCAGAATTGTGTGATATAAAGTTGCAATTGTGAGTTATAAACTCAGAATTATGAGATATAAACTCACAATATTGAGAAAAGTCAGAATTATGAGATATAAACTCACATACTAAATTCACAATTGCAAGAAAAAAGTCAGTATTGCAAGTTTATATCTCCTAATTCTGACTTTATAACTTGCAATTGTGAGTTTAAATCTCGTAATTCTGAGAAAAAGAAGTCAGAATTGTGAAATGCAAACTCACAATTGTGAGGAGAAAAAACAAATTGTGAGAAAAAGTAGCAGTGACGAGTGAATTATAAAATGACTCACAAACAACAAAACATGAAAACAGTCGAAAACATGAAACTTAACTCCTCTTTTTCAGACGGTCAGAGTCAGAGAATCACCAATCGCTGTTTAAATGACATTAAAACTCAAAGTAATCACTTTGGTAATCTAAAATACTTTTCAGATGTAACTGTAATCTGATTACCACCCATTTAAAATGTAACTGTAATGAAACACAGTGACTCAAATTTTGTATTTTAAATACGTAACTAAGTTACTTGTATTTCGTTACTCCCCAACCCTGATCATCACATATGGAAGAATTAGAATAAGAATAATCCCCAACTGTCTCATTCCATTGTAAAACGTTTACTGTGAACATGATTTTTTGTGTGTTTGTTTTATAGCCCACCACCATTTATAAGAATTCATTCATAACTTTTTTATAGACATGTTCAAAGCCAGTTTTAAAGAACAGAAACTCCAGTGTCCAGTGAGAAAATGCATAATTCAACAGCACAAACGAATAATTGTGGAAGTGAAAGAAATAGCGGGAATGAATATTTCACAGATTCCTTAGGATGTGTGGGTTCTGGCATGTGGAGGAGGGAGACCGTTTTTCTATGTTTATTTATAAGGGCTCAAACAGGATCTGATCCAATGAATCGAAACCTCCACAAAGTCTGTGAATGTGATAAAGAAATTTGGCGCTGGTTCGTCAGAAACTTTCTTGGAGGCTTAAAGAGATACGCATGCATGCCAAATGTTATGCAAGACATTTTTCTCTCTCTTTAATTGCTTTGATATACGGCAAAACTTTAAGGATTTTCATATTTACTATTAAAGGTAAATCAATTTCCAAATTTTTCTCCCTTAAATATACATGTAAGCCTATATATGTTAAATTTGGTTTTGACAAGCGGCCCAATGGGAAAACTCCCTATGGCCAGTCCATCCATCAACTGCATCCTGGTTTATTCTGCCGTAGTGACCATACCAAAGTCCTCCTGAGGGAACGAGTGGCTCTTCTTTTATACTTCTCTTCATTTCTGGGTCAGTGCTGGAAGTGAATGCTTGAATGAGTGCAGTGCAGTCTGACGTTAAGAGCCTTCGCGGTTTCCACTGGAATATGTGGAATAAAAAATGCAGGAGTCGTCCTTCACGAGCTGTTTTTCTCCTCCATGGCTCATCTAGGTTAATGAGGATGCTGCTTGACGGCGGGTCTAGTTTATGTCATTCCCTCCCTCCTCGTCTTGGAGGATGAATTCATGGGCGTTCTCCTCTCGTCGATTCTTCCTGATTAGTGTTACTTTTTTATTGTTGGAATGGCCCATTGCCATTGACCTCTAGCCATGGTTTTTGGCACAGTTCAGTGTCACGGAGAGCCGACACCTTTCTCTCATGGCTGGAGACACGGATTAAAGAGATGCTTGTTCTTCTGCCAAGTTCACCAGCACATTGAATAAAACAATCTTAATAGAAATCCTGCTGTACTTTTTTCTGAGATAAAAAGGAGACAATTAAATAATTATATGTCATACTGCAAGTAACATTAAAAAGGCTCTTTGGAAGTCAAATATTATATATGATGAGGGTATTAAAATGTAGGAACAACCAAATAACATTAGTATTAAGACTAGTGTAAAAACAGATATCAAACATTAAGACAATAAGACATTAAAGAGTTAGTTCACCCAAAAATTAAAATTATCCCATGATTTATCCCGACGCAAGACCTATCTAGCATATCTTCTTTCAGATGAACACAATCGGAGTTATATTTTTAAAAAATCCTGGATTTTCAAGCTTTATAATGGGAGTGAATGGGGCATGAGATTTTGAAGCCCAGAAAAGTGCATCCATACATCATAAAAGTAATCCACACAAATCCAGTGGGTTAATAAAGGCCTTCTGAAGCAAAGTGATGGGATTTTGTAAGAAAAATATCCATATTTAAAACTTTATTAACTATAATAACTAAGTATTTAAATATTTTTAAGACCATATAGGGAGTTACATCATTACATCATTCACAATGCTTCCACTCTCTGATTGGTGGCATTTTCTCTACAGCATCATGGGTAATGTAGTTTTTCATCACGAATTCTGCTGTTCAACACAATTATTTTAAAAATACAAGCAAATACCATCGATTAACAACCTCGTTTTTAAAGTTTGATAAGTTATCGTTAAAAATCAGTTATCCTATGGAGAAATTAAATGGAACCCAACTCTATGACAGTTGGGTGATTTTCCCTCTCCACTTCCTGTGAAGTGATGTATCGATGTTCCCTTATTCCCAATGTCGCTCGAACGGATCATGTTCGATCCCTTCGGATTGGAATCTCTCTAAAGATGGCGGAATACCCTGTGAAGTGCACTTCCCAGTCCCCTTACAGTCAAATGAAACGCACCTTATGTTCCCTTAAAGGAAGTTTTGAAGCGTGAAACAATTCAATAAACGGAAACAAACATAATCTGGTTAACATTTGTAATTTACAGCTGAAATGTTGTAGGATATGTAACAATTAAAGTATCGTAAATGACATAAATGATGTCAGTTCTGCTGTTGTTCATAAATAGTACATAAATCCTACAGAGTGGCCGAATTTGAGTGCACGATATACTGATTTCCGACCGACGGAGCGGATTGAGACGCTCCCAATGCAGTTTCTTGACGAAAGCAACGTGAAAACAGAAAGCTTTAGATTTAAACCAACTGTATCCTGTAGATTAGTTAGACATCTGTGGCTTGACTATGTGACGTTCGTAATACCCTGATGGCTATTCTTGTCTCTGGCTCTTAGGTGTGCTTCTGTTGTTTGTGAAGCAGGTGCCAGTTTATCTTGTGATCTTCCAGGCTTCTGTGTTCCCGTGGAGAGTGTGAGGATTAGGGTGTGTGCCGCATCCTTCCTCTCTGTCGGATACGACTCCATCACCGCAGGCCCTCCCTCCTCACGTCTCTTTGCCGGGAAAGGTTGGGATAATCAGACTCTGGATGGCTCCTGAGGAAACACCTGCTGCTCTCTCTTTAATTGAGTAGCCCTAATGAGCGGTGGAGACGGGGGCGGGTCACGAGCGACAGACACTGGAGGTCACAGTGTTTGGTTTCAGCCTCGGTGGGCTCGTTTTGTGTTGTTGTCTGTTTAAATTATCATATAATAAGATTGATTTGATTTTTACTTGTTCTGAGGAAAGTGTAAGTTGCAAAAATCACCAGCGTATGTGTGTGTTTCTCTTTTGTTTTTTAAGATATTTTGAAGGATTTTTGTGCCCATTGTTTATTCATTATTATCTCTCTTCAACAAACTGTACGATTTGAGTCATAACTGCAGCCAACACTGCAAAAAAGGATGTTCTTACTCCGTATTTTTGTCGTTTTCCAGTACAAATATCTGAACTTTTCTAAATCAAGATGCATGTATTTGAGAAGCAAAATTGCATGAGATATTAAGTCTTATTTTCTGAATGTTTAGATATTTGTACGCTGCAGCTCGCTTCAAATGTTCAGCTGTCTCAAATTCGTTGACAAAACCATGTGGTTTTGATGCAAAGTTGTTTTTATTGACATAAGTCTTTTGTTTAAACCCATGAAAATGAAGATGCGTTTGTAAATAATAGTGAAAAATCACTTTTTAAAACTGTTGTTGCACTATTACCCCTTATCAGATTTAGACTCAAAATAATACGTCAAGTTGTAGTAGTAGAGTGACATCACTAACCCTAAAATTTACATAAACCCCGCCCCTGAGAACATGCAACAAAGGGGGCGGGGCTATGTTGGGCTGCTTTAGAGAAGAGGAAGAGTTGTTGAGGTAGAGTGTTGTTGATGCCGTCATTTTACACCGAACTGCTTCACAAACGAACGCTGGATTTGCACAAAAGATTAACATGATGACACATGCTAGTTGATGAGTCGAATCAACATAAATTTATCCACTAACCATTCAGAAACATCTAAAAGTTGTAACTTCTTCCTGATTGTCTCCATCAGTGTCGTCTCCGGTTTGAACAATGTAAGGATGAACACAATCCTCATTTTGGCTGCGTGAGATTCTCCACCAGTTGTTGTTGAGTTGTTAAAGCTCCGCTCTCTTCTGGAAAGGGGTCCGGGAGCAGCAGCTAATTTGCATTTAAAGGGACACACACAAAAACGGCGTGTTTTTGCACACACCCAAATTGAGGTGAGTTTGACAAGCTAAAATGAATGATCTGAGGAGGATTTTGAGCTAAAACTTCACAGGGACACCAGAGACTGATATTAAATCTTGTGAAAGGGGCGTTATAGAGGGCGTTTAAAGCACCCTGATTGCATTTAAAAGCAAGAAATTTGAATTAATTTGATGGTGGCGAATCAGAGACATATTACACCATGCTTCTAATTGCATCAGGCAATCCAAACTGTGACGGCTACCCTCTTTGTCCCGTGCTTTGACGACTCCAAATGCCTGTTGCTGTGGTAATTTCACAAAACCATTCTCATGCCCGCAATGCAGCGCTGAAGCAGCCAAACTTCGTTCCGTCTGCGTCTGAAGAACATTAATGCACGCTCATGGCAGACTGGCTCAAATCCAGACCTTAAATTAGCCTGTGCTCTGTCCTAATTCAGTAATCTTTAATACAGCTGCAAGGCTTGCTTTACACACGCGCAGCCGTGCCACATTAAGCTCCCAAACAATGAGATATTGATTGCGTTTGATAGTGAGCGCTAGACGTGGGGAGTTTATGGCCCTCATCTATTGGCTGAGGCTCACCGGTGTGGATTTGTAAGTAACGCAGGTATCATAATCTTCCTCTTTAAATGACATGGATGTTTGGCAATTTCTCAGCCCATTGCGGCAGAAAATACCTTCAGCTGATGGAAAACTAATGGCATTGTCACAGCGAGCCTTTGGGGCTGCACCGGATACGGGTGTGAGCGCAGTGATGAAGCGACTGCCTCATCGCCGCAAGCTGGAGAAGGAGGAATGCAATGTGAAATGCATCCCGTCCAACTGAGTGAATGACAGGGACCACCTCGACAGCTTGTTTCTTCACATCACTGTGTGATTTTTAACGACAGTCTATTTAAAGTTCCCACTCCCTGCAGATGTATCTCACCAGCCTGTGTCACAACAGCCGCAGTTATTATAACCTGCAGTCCACACACACAAGCATCGTTCACATGATGTTTGGGGAGCAAATAACTAAAATTAGCAAGGCTACTAAATACATTTTTCTAGTGCATGACAGCAGCGCTGCTCATTTCACAAGCTCATTTCTTCAACAAACAGCATTTATTTGTATGTATTTTATTTATATTTTTTATTTATTGTTTATTAATTGTTTATTTATTATTTATGAATGTATTGTATTTATTTTAATGTATTTTATATATTATTTTATATTTTTTTCATCTTTTAAAATTATTTGTTTATCTTTTAAAATTATTTTATTTTATTTATTTATTCATTATTTATTTTATTTTTATTTATTTATTTGTTGTCATTATTATTTTTTTGTTTTATTTTATTTTTATTTTTTATCATTTTTTATTTTTTATTATTTTATTTTATTATTTTACAATAGCACAAACTGAGCCAATAATCAAACACTTTCACAACATCCTCTCAGTTAGCTCATGGCAGTCATTCATTGTAATGAATAAGGTTGTTCAGATGGTTAAGAAAAAAATAGGCTTTCCATTTCTCTGACAAGCAGCATTTATTTGTATGTATTGTATTTATTTTTATGTATTTTATATATTATTTTATATTTTTTTCATCTTTTAAAATTATTTTTTTTATCTTTTAAAATTATTTTATTTTATTTATTCATTATTTATTTTATTTTTATTTATTTATTTATTCTTATTATTATTTTTTTGTTTTATTTTATTTTTATTTTTTGTCATTTTTTATTTTTTATTATTTTATTTTATTATTTTACAATAGCACAAACTGAGTCAATAATCAAACACTCTCTCAAAATCCTCTCACTCAGCTCTTGTAATGAATCAGTTTGTCCAGATGATTAAGAAAAAAATAGGTTTGCCAATTCATCAATAATCATCAGTCAGCAATGTTCACAAATGATCCTTTGCATCAGTTCACAAGGTCTTTACTAGAAGCTGAATAAATATTAACATGAATCACTATGTTTTCAGCAGTGAATGTTAGTTTTATTACTTATTTGTTCATATTAGGCTACTTTAAGTTATATGTAGCTTGTAGTTTTGCGAGTTATACAAAATATATATAAATGCATGATTCCAATGGAAAGCGGGAGACTTTTCTTAATAAAAAGAGATATCTAGAGATGAGAATATCATAAGTTGAGGTGCATGGGCTCCTCTGACTCGGGCCGAAGCATCCGCCCACATCACGATCTGCTACAGTGACTCACCTTAGATACTGCACTGCATCACCATGGCAACCACCCACAACTCTCCAGCATCACGGCAGAGAGTTTCGCACAGGCAAACACCACTCGCATTTCACTTCAAAGATTACTGACCTGTGAACTGTGCCTCACATGACATTGGATGCTTTGTTTGCTCGAAGTCATTTAGATAAGTGGCTTCTAATCCATTAATCCTTCAGGGCACAACCTGCGTCTTTGTTCGGACTCGGTAACGTACAGCCTGCGAAAGTTGTATTTGAGCGTTTGCAGAACAGGATGCATTCGAAACTGACTGACAGTATATCTCTGAAGAGAAATGTCACAGAACGCCTGGCAAATGTCAGCGCGATGAACCGCTTCGACCCAGAGTTCAGTTCGACTGACATTTCTGCTACATAGATGGCTAAAAGTGCTAAAATCACATGCAACTTTTTTTCCTTGGCAGTGAAGTTATCTGTCTTATTCATGCGGCAGTTTCCAAGACAACCTTTGAAAGCGGAGGCCGATATGCATTACTGGTTTATCAGGGCTCTAAATTTAGTTCCCATTGTGTTTCACATCTCTTTTAAAATCAAGACTGAAATCGTCTCCTAGTTTCGCGGTCTTTCATGCGAGGTCTTGTGATATAATGAACCCGTCTCAGTGCCGTTGTAAGTGTGCGCTCATTGTTTTGTGTCGAGAAGCTCTTCAATAAGTTTCAGCTCAGCCTGGGTCTCTTATCTACAGAAAGCCGCACTCTTTTTCATCCTCTTTTTGTTTCTCCTTTCTCAGGGATTAATTGGGAATTTTAGTAAGTACTGAAGCAAGAGTAAATAAGTAGTTTGCTGAAAAACTCCTCAAGTTACTATGTTACAAAGTACTTTAGTGTTATTTTTCTATTTTTTACCAAAATTACATTCTGTTTCATTCATACTGGAAGCCAGAGGGCGCCCTCACGCAGAAAGTCCAAATGCGAGATTCATAGAAGAATGAAACGTATATGGACATCAGTCGTTTATAACATGCAGACAGAGACGTTTTGACTGATGAAACATGAAGAAAATCGCACAGTTGCACAGTGTTTTTCAAACCATCTCGGGTATTTTCATAAGTATATGCTAATTGACAGCCTGTATGATAGTATTTTATAACATAGTATATTTTCTGTCTCACTCTGTGTTAAGAATTAACATGGACTGAAGTGTATATATAGTGATTTTGGAGCAAAACTTGATGTTAATCTCATAAATTGTAATGTTTGACGCTATGCTAAGCAAGCATACTAACTATCCCGGTTGCCAAGAGCGATTGTTTTATAGTTAATTTTGAAAAGTAAGTCCACGTTAGATCATTTGAATGTTTCTTAAGAAGGGTAAGTGAGAGGTCTGATCAAAAAAATGAGGGATTAAAACAGTATGAATAGAAAAGTGCCAGTAAAAAAAGTGGAGTACGGGTTAACCTTAAATAAAATGCTCTTTTTTTTTTCGTTCTAAAATGTCCCAGGAGCACATAGTAACGAACTACACTTTTACATGCATCTGATTGACGGATAAATCATGCAATCTTATTTCACTGTTGCTAATGTTAAGGTTATTTCAGCTTCGTACAAAGTTTGCTTCATACACTTTAACTGTATTGTCAAAGAGGGCAAGTTTTACCATTAAACTGCATGCATTTTAGACACTTACATTGTTCTTGCTCCGTCCATGCAATAACTGTGTCCTTGTATGAGCCGAGTTTTCTATTTACTTCAGCTGCTCTGGTGATATCAGAGGTATGACCCATTTCAGGAGCTGCCAAAACTACAGTTTAAAATCAGAATCTGAGCATAGCTCACTGACATTGAAACGTTAGTGATACCGATTCAAAACACCTTTGTCAAAGTACTTTGTTCTTTTGGTGAAAAATAAATGTAACAAAGTTGAATATTTAAGGTTCAACTCGAGTAAAAGTTCCACAATTTAATTATATTCAAGAAAGTAGGAAAAAATGTACTCAAGTACAGTAACAAAAGTATTTGTAGTTAGTTACTTTCCACCTCTGCCTCAGCATACCTGAGATTGAGATAAATTTGGTGCTGTTTCATATTTCGATTGCAGAGGAATAGTGCACAGGCTAGAGAAAAATCCTGCTTATCCATTTTTAATGAGGATTCTCCTCATAGACGCTCTGACCCAGTATCTGTTGTGCAGAGCAGGAGAGAGTCAGTCTGGAGGAAAGCAGGTGGTAATGGAGACTCCATTTAAAGCCTCCTGTGATGAATTAGCCTGCTGACACTAACTCACAACACACACATGTTCACACAAACACACACACACACACACTCTTCCTCGTCCACTCTCTCTAGCCTTAAGCCTCTTCCAAGAAAACCGCCCCAGGGGTGACATTGGTTGGATGCTGTAAACACATCTGTGAGTGTGTGTGTGTGTGTGTGTGTGTTCTTGTATATATGTTAATAAATATGGATACATATGGCTATTACAGCATAAACACTTCCTGTGTCCTCATAAACCAAATGGCTTAAAAACATACTAAACAGTGTTTATATAAAATAACCATTACATTAAAAACCATTACGCCTATGGAGAGTCCCCGTAAACCACATATACGTATGTGTGTGTGTATGTGTTTGTGTAGGTTAGAGGATGGCTGTGAACAATTGTCTTAAAAATGTTAATCCATTTACAAGATTGCGATTAATGTTATGACATGGAGATCTCTGGCTTTAAAATGGTTGAGTTTTTGAATAGTTTAGCGAATTATTCAATGACTCTAAAGACAGGCTGAATTATGAATGTCATACTACCATACCATTTTTACTATTTCTGCCATACCTTTATGTGACACAAATAAGATTAGTATGTTACTTTGTTATTCCGAATCACTTGTTTCGTTCCTGAATGAATGAGAGTTTTTGAATAAATCAGTTCAACGAATGATTCAATGACTCTAAAGACAGGCTGAATTATGAATGTCATACTACCATACTATTTTTACTATTTCTGCCATACCTTTATATGACACAAATAAGATTAGTATGTTACTTCGTTATTCCGAATCACTTGTTTTGTTCCTGAATGAATAAGTGTTTTTGAATAAATCAGCTGAACGAATGATTCAATGACTCGCTTACAAAGACAAGCATTTGTTTTCGGACAGTTGCGAGTTTTGTTGCTGAACGAATCCATGTTTTTGAACAAATCAAGTGTGAATGATTCAATGACTCGCTTACAAAGACAAGCATTTGTTTTCGGACAGTTGTTAGTTTTGTTGCTGAACGAATCCATGTTTTTGAACAAATCAAGTGTGAATGATTCAATGACTCGCTTACAAAGACAAGCATTTGTTTTCGGACAGTTGCGAGTTTTGTTGCTGAACGAATCCATGTTTTTGAACAAATCAAGTGTGAATGATTCAATGACTCGCTTACAAAGACAAGCATTTGTTTTCGGACAGTTGCGAGTTTTGTTGCTGAACGAATCCATGTTTTTGAACAAATCAAGTGTGAATGATTCAATGACTTGCGCATGAAGACGAGCACATTCTGAACAAATCAGTTGCGAATAATTCAATCACTGACTCATTCAATCATTGATTCAGTTGCTGAAACACTCTTAAAGACAATAATTAGGCGCCACCTAATAGAGAATCATTGAAAAAGCAAGTTTACAGGCATAATCAAATATCAATTATGCTCGATTGTAGATTGTTTTTATATCAAGTCTATAACCACAGTAAGCTGAGAATCACACATGATTTCAGCATTGTCAGGTTTTTATGATGTGCTTCTTTTTGGCAGCATTTTTTTGGTAGTATAGTGTGCGATGGTGCTTTATTAATCTCCTGAGGGAAATAGAGGGGGTACATAAACAAACATAAATCACAGAATAGGAAATAGCAATGATTACAATTCAATACAGTGCCATAATAACAGATAGACTGCAAAGATTTGGACGGATAGAAATAAATACACTTTGAAATGTGCAATATTTATTACTGAATGGTATGTAAACACACAGCCTCTTATTTTGTTTGCTATATTATTGTTAGTCTGAATTATGATTATGTGATTTTTGAAGTACATTTCTGCAAAGTCCATGTTCAACCAGTTCATCAGATCAGACAGACTAACACTTCTCTCCTGCTGGGTATCAGAGGCGCTTGCTTGGGCGATATCCAAGCAGTTGAGTCAAACAGAATTGAGAAGTCACATGCTTATCAAGCTTCAGATCGGAGCCCCTGGAGATCATCTGAGAGCCGAACCTCCTCCTCCTCCTCCTAGAAGAGTGAAGCCTGCTGAGACAGGGAAACACAAGCGAGAGATGGAACACAATGCGCCGTCCGAGAGCTGTTCACAGAGCGCTCATTGTTCCCGACTGTATAAGCATTTGTGCCACAGAGACCTTCTGAAGCTCTGGCCATGCCACGCCACTCGTTCGCGGGGGCGGTGTGTTCGTTTCGCTCTTTCTCGGTTGCTTTGTGATTTCTCCATCTCAGCTTTCATTAGCTTTGACAGCATATCTGGGCCGTGGAGACGTCAGCTGGTGTTCTGTGCACATTTATCTCATGCATTCCCTTCTACACTGGAAAAAAAAGTATGTTTTCACTCTTGTGAAATTGCTTGTAAACGCATTGGATGAATCATGAAAGTTTGAAGTCTGAAATATAATTTTCTTGTAAACACACTCTAAGAATCTGTTTTATGTACAACCTCAAACAATCAGTGTTTTTTTACAGTGGCATTTCAGAGGCAGTCTTCTCAATGGGTGGACAAACAGAGGTGGCAAACGTGCGTCACTGTCGAAATCACATGCCAGGCGTGAAACAATACCCACTCTGTGGATCTTCGCATGGGTGGGATGTACAAGACCACATCACCTCTTTCTCAAGACACGTGCCACTGCGGGGCGGCCAGCTGCCTGCGCTGAGGTCAGATAAGAGGAAGCGACGGACACGTTTGGACGCTGTACGAGCAGATACACAACAGCAGTCGACTGAGGAAGGCCAGCATCCAAGCGACCAGTTGGTTTTGCTTCACGATCCTGATTTTTTTCATTGGAATTCAAGTAACGACCAAACACAGTTACCAACAGTTTTATTCTACAGAAGTAAACGAAAATGTCCCTAAAATAAAAGTGATCATAAACTGCAAAAATCCAACAATAGTTCCCTATTATACACACAAAAAAAGTTTTATTTTTATTAGGAAAAAAACTCTTTAAAATGCTGGGTTGTTTCAACCTATGTTTGGGTCAAAAATCGACAAAACCCAACCTATAAAAAAATTTTAACCAACGGTTGGGCTTGTCCATATTTGATCAATTTTTTTCAAGGGTATATCTTTAAAATCACTGATTATCAAATATACATTTGCATTTAAAGTGCATCTGAAGTATTATATGCTGTAGAATAGAAATATTTTTGAGACGTAGCAAGTTCTTTGGAGATTAGTATATAGATTTTTAGTGTGTGTATGTATATATATATATATATAGTGAGTGTGTGTGTGTGTGTGTATATATATATATATATATATATAGTGAGTGTGTGTGTGTGTGTGTGTGTGTGTACAGTACATCAAAAATCTTATTGATCCCAAACTTTTGAATGCCAGTGTATTTATTTATTTATAAAGATTTTTTGAAAACATTAAAAAAAGTCTCTTCTGCTCACCAAGACTGCATTTATTTGATTAAAAACACGAAAAAAACTGTAATATTGTGAAATATTATTACAATTTTAAATATTTTTTTTCTATGTGAATATACTTTAAAATATAATTTATATCCAGTGATCAAAGCTGAATTTTCAGCATCATTACTCCAGTCTTCAGTGTCACATGATCCTTCAGAAATCATTCTGATATGATTTTTTGCTAATCAGACATTTATTATTACTATTAATGTTGAAAAGAGTCTTTGGTGAATAGAAAGTTCAAAAGAACAGCATTTAGTCAGTAAGAATTTTTTTTATTTATTTGGAAAGAAATTAATACTTTTATTGATTATTATTATTGAATTAACATTGATAATAATGTGTTTCTTTGGTTAAATAATTCATTTGTTTATTTAATTAACACACAGGAAAGCTGTACAGAATATAATATATTGTTTTGCTGTTTATTTACATGTATGTATGTTAATTGTTGTGAACAGGTAGAAGCCCTAGTTTTTCTGAAGAAAGTCAAGCGCGATCGCACGACCCCCCAAACCTCCCATCAGTGGTTATTTTCTGCTCAATTTGAAATGAGGACAGGAGGTTTCCGCATTTACGCTAACGTGTTAAAGTGCTTTCTCCTGGAGTGAGGTTACATGGCCTCTCCTGGGCGTGTTCCTGAGCCGTAATTGCTCGGGAATGGAAATTTCCTGCTCGCCTCTCTGTTCTTCAAAAGGATATGATCCATTCATTTCCTGCCATTGCCATAGTAACCAAAACATCTCCCCTTGACTTTTCCATCCTAGAGATCCTTTCAGGTTGAAATGAAAGCGCTATCACTGTTAAAAGGCTACTCAGGGGTGCCGTGATGCTGGAGTCGTCTTAGTGGTTAATAACCTGAGACGGAGAGCAGCCCTCACCTACGGAGATGCTTGTTGCCGGGTGAACCAGAGAGGAAATGCGGTTGTCATGGCACGACAATAAGGCCAATTCAGACAAGGACAGAAAAAATAATAAAAAAGAAAACAAAAAATAGGAAATACAGCTAAAATGATGATAAATAAACAGAGAAAACAAGGGCTGCTGCTGGGGGAGGATGGGCTGTTAGTCGCCCACTGAGATGATTCATCAGGGCTTACAGAGAGTTGCCACTGGAAACAGTGTGTGTGTGTGTGTGTGTGTGTGTGTGTAGACGGGTACCAAATGTCCCCACAATGTAAGTAAAACCAGTAAATCTTGACATTGTGGGGACATTTTGTTGGTCCCCACAAGGAAACAAGCTTATAAATCATACAGAATTATCTTTTTTGAAATGTACAGAATGTAGAGTATAAAAACCATTACGCCTATGGAAAGTCCCCACAAAACACAAAAACACAACTATATGTGTGTGTGTGTGTGTGTTTGTGTGAGAGAGAGGGAGGGAGTTTTTTGCAAGGCCATCAAACCCCTGTTATATTTCACCTTAAAATCAAAAGAAAGACTGAAATTATGTTTTGCATGGAAACAATGAAGATTTGTATTTTATCATAATCAAGCATTTTTTCCTGCAAAATTTCACTTCTGTGTAACGCACAAAATCTCATTTCTCTAATGCAAAGAAAATAATGCCGGCGTTCTGACGAAGCGCTGGATGTAACCATCATAAAAGAGTTGAATAAAGTCGTTATTTTCATTTTGTTTTTGCGCTCAAAGTATTCTTGTCGCTTCATAAAATCAAAGTTGAACCACTGCATCACGTCGACTGTTTTAACGATGTGTTTAGTACCTTTCTGGACCTTGAAAGTGGTGGTTATATTGCTGTCTATGGACTAGTCGTAAATCTCTCGGATTCATCAAAAATATCTTCATTTGTGCTCCGAAGATGAACCCAGTCTTACTGGTGTGGAACAACATGAGGTGGTATGAGTACTGGAATTTCATTTTGGGGTGAACCACTCTAATCCAGAACATTACAGATTGGTATCCCTTCTTCCATTCGTTGCTAAAACACTTGAACGAGTCATGTTCAACCAAGTCTTCTTGCACAAAACAACTCCTGGACATCTGGTTTCGCCCTGCTCTCGGTTACTGAGGCTCCGAGACTGACACAAGCAGCTTCCAAATCCTCAGTACTCATCCTGCTAGATCCGTCTGCTCCTTAACCACCAGATCCTCCTGTCAACCCTCAAGATGAAAGACATCTCAGGAACAGCACTTCAAGTGCTTCAAGTCTCTCAGGTAGGTCCTTCAGGGTATCGTCTAGCTACCGGGGTACCTCAGGGCTCGGTGCTTGGACCACTTTGCTTGTCCATCTACACGTCTGTCACTCAGACACATGGTTTTTCCTATCACTGCTATGCTGATGACACAAACTCTACCTCTCATTCCAACCGGATAATCCGAAGGTAGCTGCTCGTATCTAAGCCTGCCTGACTGACATTTCTTGCTGGGATGAATGACTGACGCTTTGGATAAAAGCGTCCGCTAAATTATTAGTGTAATAATATATAAAAAATATTTTATGTTTTCTTATAACAAAGCAAATCTTGCGTACTCTAATATCTTTCATTGATTTCGAGTCGAAATACGAACTGAACATATTTCTGTGAGATTCGAAATAACCCAGAAAGGTATAGAGGGATGATCTCTCAAGTGAATACAGCTTTGAAAATCTTTTATTCTGTGGGAAACATCATTCATGTCAGCCCAGTTCAGCTTTAAAATCTATTTCCCGTCTCCAGCTCTGTAGTTATATGGAGAGAGAGGCCGTCTGTGTGTATCTGAGAGCCGACGTGATTTGGGTGAGTGTCTGCATGTGTATAAATCATCATATATCATCTGGGATAAAGCCTGTTACTTTTATTAGTCTGAGCTGATATGATGATCTCCGTGCTCATCTCTGACACCTGCTACTCAGAACGAGACGAACAGCCAAATTGCGGCGAAAGCTCTGGGTTTATTCGACTCTTGCAGATAATCATTTTGCGATAATATTCATCTATACCCGTGATAGAGCAGCGGGTCAGTGACGGATTGTGTTTTGCTGGCGTGACGTTGACTGACAGCACATTATCTCAGATTAGCGCCACTCATTTATCAATTAGTTCCAATCGATTCTTTCTGCAGCCATGCATTTGCATAATTTATGCACCGGTAGCTGCATATTCATAGTCTGTGATAATCTAAGATAATGAGAGCAGATTTGGTTCATAATTAGACTGGGAAGACTACAGGAATTTTGGCATGGAAATGAGATTGTTTTGCCAATGAGGGATGCTGAGAAATGAATGCTGGGTTGTCAATGGACAAACCCAGTGATTGGGTTGTTTTAACCCAGTGGTTACGTTAAATGTTTACCTGCTGGGTAGTTTTATTTAACCCAAAGTATTGATAAAAAATGATTGTATGGCTGGCTTAAAATGAACCCAAAATGGCTTGGAAATTCTAAAAAATTCTGGATTAAAAACAACCCGAGCTGGGTTAAATATGGACAAACCCAGCAATTGACTTGTTTTAACCCAGCATTTGTGTTAAATGTTAGCCCAACCTGCAGAGTTTTTTTTTTATTTAACTCAAATATTGCTTAAAAAGGACTGTATTGCTCACAACAAAATTATGTTTAATAAATGATCATTTATTTATACGTTTAATGAATAATAATGTGTCTGATTTTTAATTTCCAACCAATCATATAGTCATTTTTCAACAATTGTTGGGTTAAATAAAACTACCAAACCACAAATGCTGGGTTAAAACAAGTCAATTGCTGGGTTTGTCCATATTTAACCCAGCTTGGGTTGTTTTTAATCCAGAATTTTTTAGAATTTCCAAGCCATTTTGGGTTCATTTTAAGCCAGCCATACAATCATTTTTAATCAATACTTTGGGTTAAATAAAACTACCCAGCAGGTTGGGTAAACATTTAATTCATTTATTAATACGTTTAATGAATAATAATGTGTCTGATTTTTAATTTCCAACCAATCATATAGTCATTTTTCAACAATTGTTGGGTTAAATAAAACTACCAAACCGCTGCGTTTGTCCATATTTAAACCAACTTGGGTTGTTTTTAACCCAGCATTTGGTCAATGTGCACGAGATATACATTGTGGGCAATAATGCACTGATATGCACTTCAAAACACCTTCTCTCCGAAACTTCGGCTGTTTTTGTTTACTGTACCTTTAAGACTTCTTTATGTAAATAATGAGTATGTCTGCATGGTGTTTCAAACCCAAAAAAGCACGTTGTTTATCATTGCATGACCCATTTAGAGATGACACGTGCACACTGCAGTGGAGAGAACGCTATTGTGAACTTCCAGAACTAGTATGTTTTCATTTCCGTCTGAATGTGTGACAACATGGAAGCAGACAGTGAGTGTGTGAGGCTGAATAATTTATGCAGACTGGCTGGGACAGGGAGAGTAAATATTAAGCTAGTTGAGCGATGCCTCCTCACACACACTCACACACACTCTCCAGTGATTTAGAGGAGCTGGCACTGTGGCATTAGTGTCTCCAGCGGAGTCTCAAAAGCAGATGGATGTTCAGAGGGTATGAGATGTGTGTCAGTGGGTCAGAGACTACCCAGCATCCTCTGGGGCCTCAGTGGAGAGGAACTCTGCAATGATTCCTTCCTCTTTGGACGGATGCTTTCATTAGGGAAGCAGCGAAAGGTCGCTCTGCAAATTCATCCAAACTAATGCTTTAGGCCAATTTATGGTGAATCTCACAAAAACTTACATAAAAAAATTACACCCCAAAATAAAAATGAAAATATAATATTTTTTCAGTAAAAAATATATTATATAACTAAAATAAAAATTAGGATATGTAACTTAAGGTGAATCTCATCATATATATGAGTATAATATAATAATATAATTCATTCATTTTAATAAATAATATAAAAATGTTAATTCTTTTTAATAATATTTTATTATTAAATAATAATAGATTCATGTATTGTTTGTGTTGTCATTTTTTAGAAAAAAAAAATATATATATTATTAAATTATAATAATGTAATATGTTTCTATTATTTATCTTATTTTATTTAATTTTTTAGAAGAAATATATTCATTTATGTATTTTTTTATTTTTTTATTTATAATATAATTATTTATTTTAATAAATAATATACAAGTAATAATTATATTATTTGATAATATTTGTTTTTAAATATAATTATTAAATAATAATAGCATTTTTTCATTAAAAAATCACTTTCTTTGTGAAATTCATTTATTTTTAATAAATAATATAAAATGATAATTAAATATTATGATCAAATAATAGTTTATATTATTGATTAAATTTTTTTAATAATTAAAAAAATATATATTTATTTACGTATTTACTGATTCATTGATTTAAATACACGATTTAGTGAATCAAAAGTATCGCAGTGAGCTGTGATATTTCTCTGAATAAAATATGACTCGGACATGATCTTTATTTTGTGAGGGTCATTTCAGACACACATGCAGTGGTTTGGGCATTAGGATGATAATACTGCCCGTCCTCTCAGTACACGATTAGACTCATGTACGTCCTGTATTCTGCTGCTGGCATGTTTAAGGGCCGTCACCTGTGGAGACGGGCCTTTGTTTGAGGGTGTTAATCTTTTATTATGCAAATCCTAATTGGACTGTTCAGATTCACTTCGGCCCAGTGACCTCGACGCAGGGGAGCAGTCCCAAAACTGTGACATTACCCAGCATTCCCTGCTTACCGATGCAGGCACATACGCACAGCGGGAGTCGCGCACAACCTGAGCGTCTGGCTGTGAGCGGCATGGTAATGCAGCTGTTAGAGCAGAACTTTTCTTTGGCACACATCTGATATCCAGCTAGGCCATCCGTGGGTGAAAACTACAGCAGATTCAGTTAACAATATTTTGATTCACTGGATGAATGTTTTTGCGTTTGTATCACAGTGCAGGGCTTTAATAATTTAGTGTATGTGGGGCTGACAGAATGATTCTGGCATTTTAATGGATTAACATGGAGCCAATTTTCATTCTGGATGGCTGATGTGATGTGTTTGTCCTTCCGCAGTCAGTCAATCAATCGGGACGGGAGGTCTGGGATTTGAAAATGGAAGAAGACGCTTCACGCCTCAGTGATTCGAGACATAAATCTCAAGCTATGTGCCAGAATATCAGGAGAAGAAGCAGCTCATCGCACAAACACTTTGCTTTATTTGTTGCGTTGTCTTTTTCTTCTAATATTACTTTAAGTTCTTTAGCTTCATTTAAAAATGTATAATTTAAAAAAAAAAAAAAAAGACCAGAATATTATAGAGACTCTACCTCACCTTAACATTATGGCAATGATTTCTGGAAAAGCACTACTCACATGTTGATATATAATATAATATAATATATTTTATATTTTATTTATTATATTATATTCATAATATACTATATATTTTAAATATTATATTATGAATTTAATTTATAATTGATAATGTATATTTATATTATTTAATCACATTTTATTTACATTTTATTATTAAATAATAATATAATATGTTTGTATTATTTAATTCATTTTTTAGAGAAAATATGTTCATTTTCTTTATGAAAATAATATGAAATAATAATTGTATTAAATTGTATTATAAAAATTATAATAATATAATATGTTTATGTTATTTATTTAAAATTTTAGAATAAATATATACATGTATTTTTTTATTTATAATATAATATAATATAATGATTTTAATCAATAATATAAAAATAATAATTAATAATTTAATAATATTTTTATTTAAATATTATTATTAAATAATAATAATAATATGTTTATATTACGTTACCTCAGCATTATGGCAATGATTTCTGGAAAAGCACTACTCACATGCTGATATATAATATAATATAATATATTTTATTTATTATATTATATTCATAATATACTATATATTTTAAATATTATATTATGAATTTAATTTATAATTAATAATTTATATTTATATTATTTAATCATATTTTATTTACAATTATTATTTATTATTAAATAATAATATAATATGATATGTTTGTATTATTTAATTCATTTTTTAGAAAACATATGTTCACTTTCTTTATGAAAATAATGTGAAATAATAATTTTATTAAATTGTATTATAAAAATGATAATAATATAATATGTTTATGTTATTTATTTAACATTTTAGAATAATTACATACATGTATTTTTATTTATAATATAATATAATATAATATAATGATTTTAATCAATTATATAAAAATAATAATTCATTATTTAATAATATTTTTATTTAAATATTATTATTAAATAATAATAATATGTTTATATTACGTTACCTCCACAGCATTATGGCGATCATTTCTGGAAAAGCACGACTCGCATGTTGTTAAGAAAGTGCACAATCTTAATTATTATTATTATTATACAGTATGTGTCCATGAAGGATGGCAGTTCAAACTAGGAATTAATTTGATTTGTTGTGTCTCTAGCGGAGCAGATATCTGTAATTAGATTTGGAGAGATGACGAGTGCTCTCTGTCACTGCTGCCTTATCTTAAAGCGCTAAATTATTTCATTATCTCACTAGAGCAATTAATAATAATTAATAAAGAGAAATGGTGGAGCAAAAAGCATCTGAAAACAAACGGCTAATGGTTTTTTCTCATTTGATGGATGCGGAGCTGCTGAGGAAGCTTGATGCAAATTGTGAATCAGATCTAATTGCTGACATTAGTTTGACATTCTTTTGGCATTTCGACCAAACGTTTCTGAAAGGGGGAAATGAAAACCCAGCACAGCTTCAGATTTTTGCATTTATTACGAGTAACGCTGTGAATAATAATGGGGTTCTCCAGGGTGAGCAAACGAACACTCACCCCGGCAACAATGCGTGACCTTCATTGAGCCAAACCTCCCTCCTCTTCACTTTCTGCTCAGTGTATGTGAGCTCAGCATGGCCACTCCCTCCTGATTTGAATATTCGTGTCTGTTTATTCAACAATTGCATGGAGAATGAAATGTCAGCAGTTTGATACAGTGTCCATGTCTGATGTTCCTTCTCAGCAGTTTTTTTTTTGCACTTTAATGAACAGGAATTTAGCTATCTTTTATGTTTTCCACCCATGAATATGAATATCAATTAATATTGGCAAGCCAATTTGTCAGACTGCAGACTTTGCACCAATCTAGTTATTTATATTCTTAAATATGCAACATAACTAGAACTATCCTTCACAGAATACAATCCCAGAATGCATTGCAGGGGAAGTCAGTGGAAAGAAATCCTAAATTTAGAGTAGAAGAAGATTTTTTTTAAATATAATTTTCATTTTAAAGTCTACGTAATTTTATTTTATGTTTTGTCTTTTTTAAGAAATATGTCTATATAGTTTGTGTTAATGTTTATTTCAGTTTTAGTGATGGAAAAATTATTTTTATTGCCGCCACATACATATTTTTTTCAGAGCTGCTCAAACCAATAAGAGCCGCAAATTGGAGGAAATGGGATCTGAAATTACATTTTTAGATATTTATTAAAATCATGCATAGTGAGTTCATCTTTTTCAATCACCTGAACAGATGACATCATCAGTCACCTAGAGCCGTTTGTCATATCATAGTGGATATATAGGCTATATGTTTTTTTTTAAATCACAATAAAACCAAGACGGTTCTTTTTTATGGAATATTGCAATATGTATTTGCATCATACGCTGTGTCCGAAATCGCCCCCTATAGCCTTAAATAGGGCACTATTTGAGGGGACAGCCATTTGTAATGGTGTCCGAAACCATAGTGGACGTTACATAGTGTACTCTGAAGTGCCCGTCAGATCCTTCAGCATGGACTATGCACTACACACTTTCACACACACTCACTCACAGACACTGACTACATTTCCCAGAATCCCCTTACCTATGACTGATCACTTCACCAGCTGCAGCTTATTATCCAAACCATATTTAAGCTCAGCGCACACACACATATTTGCGAGGTCTTGTTATTTCCCCAGTGTGTAGCATTTCTGAGCATTTATCTTTGTCTTGTTTTTTCCGGTTATTACCCTGTCTGTTTTTCGTCGTTGGATTCTTGCTGCCTGTCCTGATCCTTGCTTTGTTATACTGGACTGTGATTTATATCTGCCTGACCTGAACTGTTTGCTGTTGATTGACCGTTGCCTGTTTGACCACGTTTTCAAATAAAGATCGCACTCAATTGCCGTAATAATAATAATAGTAATAATAATAGATAATTAGACGTTATGTAATTTTAACGATATATTTTCTCATAATAATTAGATGCTTCACCGTTAAAACGACATTTTCTCGTAATAACGATATGTAATTTAAACTATATTTTCTCGTAATAATTAGATGCTATTATTTTGAAACATTTCTCTCATTACAACGAGATATGTTGTTTATATTATCTCATAATAATTAGATGCTATTATGTTGAAACATTTTTCTTGTAAAAACGACTTTTTCTCGTAATAACGAGATGTTATGTCATTTAAACTATATATTATCTCGTAATAATTAGATGCTACGTCTTTAAAACGGCATTTTCTCGTAATAACGATATGTAATTTAAACTATATTTTCTCGTAATAACGAGATGTTACGTAATTTAAATGATATATTTCTCGTAATAATTAGATGCTACGTCTTTAAAACGGCATTTTCTCGTAATAACGATATGTAATTTAAACTATATTTTTTCGTAATAATGAGATGCTATTATTTTGAAACATTTCTCTCATTACAACGAGATATGTTGTTTATATTATCTCATAATAATTAGATGCTATTATGTTGAAACATTGTTCTTGTTAAAACGACTTTTTCTCGTAATAACGAGATGCTATGTCGTTTAAACTATATATTATCTCGTAATAATTAGATGCTACGTCTTTAAAACGGCATTTTCTCGTAATAACGATATGTTACGTAATTTAAATTATATATTTCTCGTAATACTTAGATGCTACGTCTTTAAAACGGCATTTTCTCGTAATAACTATATGTAATTTAAACTATATTTTCTCGTAATAATTAGATGCTGTGGTTAAAACAAAAATATATAGTTTAAACAACACAAATAATGGTTATTACGACATAATTGAAAAGGAAAAATAATATGCATGTGGCAGCAATGCACCACCACAGATTTTAGTTTTAGTTGACTATAATAACAGCAAGGCAGCTCACTAGGTTTTGGAGCGAAATGAAAACCCTCTCGCTTGTCACTAAGTGGCCATTTCCTGCAGATAATCCAGTTTCTGACGACATCACATCCTGCCCCCGTGACCTCTCAATGTAAACCAACACTAACCATTGATAGTAATGTCCATCTTCAGCTAGTTAAAGCCTCTCTATGCCCTTACTGTGTTACATGTTGCCTTGAGCTACCAGTCACTCAAACAGAAATGCCACTGTCTCTACTGTGTGCTGTTACTTGCAATCAGACTTATGAGTTTCATTTGATGAACAATAAAACAAGCAAAATAATCCTACAGACTTGAATGTAAAACTAGAAAATCACGGTCTTGAGGGATTTTTAGCTAATATGAAGTTAAAAGTAATCACTCAGAATACGCTACCAACTGCAGAGCTAGTTAAACCAATGCTAGCAAAGTGTTAAAAAATGCTAGCATCATCTTAAATCATGCAAACAACATCCATGCTAGCAGAATGCTAAATCCTACGAGCGTCAATCAAACGTTAAAACATGTTAACAGCATTCTTAATCGTGTTGGCAACTTAATTAATGCTAGCAACATGCTAAAATATGCTAGCATTGTCTTGAAACATGCTAATTCAAGCTAGCAGTGTGCTTTCTCATGCTAGCACATGCTAATTCATGCTAGTAACATCCTAAAACATGCTAACAGCATGTTAATTCATGCTATCAAATGTTAAACATGTTAACTGCATTCTTAATAATATTAGCAATGTGGTAATTCATGCTAGCAGTGTGCTAAAACATGTTAGCAATATGTTAAAACATGCTAGCAACATGCTCATTCATGCTAGCAAAGTGTTAAAAACATGCTAGTAATATGTTAGTAATTTGGTAAAACATGACATAATCTGCTAATTAATGTTATTGTAAATGACATGCATATAAATATGCTTGCAACTTGCTAATTTATGCTATTGATGTGTTAACATGCTACAAACGTGTTAGCAATATGTTAAAACATGCTAACAACATGCTCATTCATGCTAGCAAAGTGTTAAAAACATGTTAGTAATTTGGTAAGACATGACAATAATCTGCTAATTCATGTTATTGTAAATAGCATGTATATAAATATGCTTGCAGTTTGCTAATTCATGCTATTGATGTGCTAAAACATGCTACAAACGTATTAGCAATGTGTTAAAATATGCTAGAACCATGCTCATTCATGGTATCAAACGTTAAAAGATGTTAGCTGCATTCTTAATGATATTAGCAATGTGCTAATTCATGCTAACAGTGTGCTAAAACATGTTAGCAATATGTTAAAACATGCTATCAACATGCTCATTCATGCTAGCAAAGTGTACTTTTTGCAACATTATAAACACCTTTAGCTTTTGAACAGTAGTGTAGCAACGCTATCATTACAGTGATGATTTCTGCATAGCACCACTCACCTTTTCTCTTGCTCTATTTCTAGTTCTATTAAACGTCCTTTGACAGTTTGTTCTGTATTCTTCCTCTATTATCACTGTTTTATAAGTTTGGCAGGAGGTTGTTCTCGCTCAGCTGCAGTCACATGAAACGCGTCCTGTACTCTTTCAACCTGACATGCATTGTTACCTCCAGTTCAAATATAACAACCCTAGTTTCCACCTCATGCTGGAGTTGCCATGGGAGCTCATTAAAAAAAAAAAAAAAAACATGACTATGTCTTATTTCTCACACAGTGCTATTGCACCGTTTAACAAAAGCAGCTGAAACCGCAAAGGTGTGTTTAGCTGGATAAAGCAGCGCTATGGTGGATGATGACGCATTTGCGAGATGCAAGGACGTGCTGAGGACGTGCAGACCACCAGCATCTGGCTGTCCTTCTACTGAACGCTGAGAAAACACAGATCATACTTATAAACGGATGCTAAAAGATTATCTGGCCTCAGCTGTAAACATGCAAACTGACCAATGCAGGAGAAGGACTGCAGCTGAAGTCGCAGTTTCCATGGCGATGACCTTGTGCTGCTTTAACAGCCACATGTAACCTCTGAGATATGAATTACAGATGGGAGGTAAAGATGGTGCCAAGCAATCGCTCTCGTGTATGTGATGCAAATCTGTTTGCGGTTTCTATTCGGTCACTCACTCTTGACTCTGATCTATAGCTGTCTAAGAGCAGCACGGATGCTGTGGAAATCCTGACCAAGATCGTTTAAAACCTCATTACGGATGCAAGGCTCAGTACGGAGGACCCAGGGAGACCAGGAAGTGAAGGGAATACCTAATAAAGCCTGGAAATGGTAAACAAGAGTGAAACCCCTCGTGGGACTTTGCTTTTTCCCTCCCCCTCGTGACCCGACTGCGGCCCTCCGACACCGGAGCAGACCCAGCGCTGCTCAAACCAATAAGAGCCGCAAATTGGAGGAAATGGGATCTGGAATTACATTTTTAGATATTTATTAAAATCATGCATAGTGAGTTCATCTTTTTCAATCACCTGAATAGATGACATCATCAGTCACCTAGAGCCGTTTGTCATATCTAAAGTGGATATATAGGCTATATGTTTGTTTTAAATCACAATAAAACCAAGACGGTTCTTTTTTATGGAATATTGCAATATGTATTTGCATCATACGCTGTGTCCGAAATCGCCCCCTATACCCTTAAATAGGGCACTATTTGAGGGGACAGCCATTTGTAATGGTGTCCGAAACCATAGTGGACGTTACATAGTGTACTCTGAAGTGCCCGTCAGATCCTTCAGCATGGACTATGCACTACACACTTTCACACACACTCACTCACAGACACTGACTACATTTCCCAGAATCCCCTTACCTATGACTGATCACTTCACCAGCTGCAGCTTATTATCCAAACCATATTTAAGCTCAGCGGACACACACATATTTGCGAGGTCTTGTTATTTCCCCAGTGTGTAGCATTTCTGAGCATTTATCTATGTCTTGTTTTTTCCGGTTATTACCCTGTCTGTTTTTCGTTGTTGGATTCTTGCTGCCTGTCCTGATCCTTGCTTTGTTATACAGGACTGTGATTTATATCTGCCTGACCTGAACTGTTTGCTGTTGATTGACCGTTGCCTGTTTGACCATGTTTTCAAATAAAGCTAGCATTTGGATCTCATCGGCTGACTCGCCCTTCATTACACCCACAATGCAACGAGTGTACAACCGATGTACGCTCAACGGCTAGAGAATACCCATAATGCACTGTGAGACTCGCGCCACGCCGAATGAATTCCCACGTCTGACCAGAAGATGGCGTCCGTAGCTGATTCTTCCATCCATCCACTTCCCAACATGGCTACAGCGTAAAATCAGGTATAAATTCTTTTTAACTCGATTATTAAATTGTTTAATTAAGGTTTATACATGCTAATTTTCATGGCGCTCATATAATTTTTTCGTTATTTCTTTGCCAAGATTCAAATGATTATTAAACAGTACGCACAAACCATGCAAAAGCGACAGCCCTTCAGGCGCACTTCTTTTTTATTAACTTCTTCAATATTAGTGGCTTAACGTAGGGAATAGTGATTGAGGGTATAGAGGGCGATTTCACATAGCAATAGACTGTAAAAAAGATGGACGACGCTCCTTCACGCTCTTCCATTGTAGTAAGTGAAGCCACCAGTATGGCGCTGACATCTTGAGTCTCGAGTCTGCGCAGTAGTGAGTGCGAAATGGAGCCGCGATATCAAGGCCCTCGCGAAGATTCGGTGAACAACTCATTATGTCGGTTTGAAATAAACAGTTCTGGAAATTAAAGTTAAAGCTCCAATCTCCTCTGGAAGATCCAGAAAAGTCCATTGGTGACTACTTCGCTCAGAGAAGCTGTCTATCATGACATCAAAACGCGTTGTTATAGCATCAAATTACTAGCTAAAAACAAACGTATTTAAAGAACGAACACATTAAGTAACATTAGTGTTGTAAAAACTGCCTAAAATAAAAAAATATTTCACTGTTTAGTTTGTGTCACGTCCACATTACATTTCGGGTCGGGTTTATGACCTATACTGCATCCAGCCAGCTGGGGGCGATAGAGACGCTTTGGCTTCACTGTTCAGAACTCCTGAGGAACACTTGGTTTAAATTTGTTCCTCATAATCTTGAATAAGAATAACTCCCCCTCCCTCTTGTCACTCACATGAGATCAGCCAATAGCAAACCTTAACCATCCAATCAATTCCCAACAGACAAAATCAAGCCCCGCCCAACATTTGTTCTTGTTTGAGAAGCCGTTTGGATATACGTCACAATAGGGAAGAAAATACTTCCATTTCATGCTGACTTTAAGGTAAGAGCTATGAATGTTGGAGGCTTCTGGTGTCATTTGCTTCCAGGTTGCGTATTTTTAGACAGCTCGTTGTGATATTGCAAACTGGTATTTCTTAAAATATTATTTTAATGTATTGTGGTAATTATAAAAAGAATTGTTATTAGCGCATAACGTTTAGGCTAACTTTGTCATTAGCCTGTAGCAGCTAATGAATCGGAAGTCAATGCACACTCACAGTTTGCTAAATACGGTGGATATCTAAACAGAAAATATAGCTAATTGACCGATCGCTAAGCTCCGCCCACTTGGTCACGTTGCTAGCGCAAACAAGTACAGTATAGCTAGGTTTCTGTAAAACAAAATTGATTGGATATATTTCTTACCTGGTGCAAAGCATTTAAATCTGCCCTTTTTCTTTTAAGGATCTAGCTGTGCCCCATTAATACGGTTAAAATATGTGGACACTGAATCTATAAACACGTGTATAAGAAGTCTTATGTGAAAATGATTATAGCGGATAACATTAGTGTAAGTGAACATACACCATCCAAACACCCATAGACTTACATTAGAACAAAAAAATGCCTGGTAATAGGTTTTTAAGCCATGCGCAGCAAGGCGTGAATTGGGATTTGATAATGGCAAACATTTGATGCTAATCTAAAATGCTGTGAGCATGCTGGGAAAAATTAAAGCGATTTATTGCAATGAGTATCGCTGTAATATTCTGAAAGACCATGCCATGTACCAGCATGCTAATACTGTGCCATTCACATACAATTACGTTTCTTTCCTAAGGGCAATGGTGCATCTGTGTGACGCGATGGCTCGAGTTAAAAACGCACTTTGCTTCCATCTAGTGTCCGCTTTGAAGAACTGCAGTATTGGCAAATAGGCCTTCTATGAAAATGTATATTTGAATGTAATAAAACAAAAAATTACTTATGCATATGCCTTACGAAAAACATTGCAATTTTCCTGTGTTTGACAGTTAACAAAAATTTGTAACCATAAATATCAACCATTTTTACAAATCGTATAGTTGTTTTACTGGCAATGCAACGTCTTATATTGTCACTAAAATATTGTCATTGACCACTGAGGACCTTTGACCACTTCCTGTTATTCCTGTGTCTCTCACTGATAACAGCTTTCCTGGCTGCAGGCTCCGAGCTAATCTGTCACCTCCACAAACACGCGAGCAGAGCTGGAGATAATAACACTGTCATATTTCAGTCCTGCAGGAGAGTCTCTGAGCTCAGATGTGTTTTATTGCTTCAGATTTGACCACAGTTCCATAAATAGCCTGTATGGGATCTACAATAACGCTTAGTTCTTTTATCACTGTTTCTAAATGGTGCGTTGAATTACACTTTATAATAGCAAACTGATCAATGAGTTTGAGCATAAAGGGCTTTTAAATATGAAAGACGTTTTTAGCCCTGATGAACATGTGCCAAGGAGGGAATCAAGTTGACTACTGTCTAGTCCCAGAGAGAGATATTACTCTAGAAAGCACAGGTCGTTTCTATATTTTTTTCTAGAATAATAAATACAAAAAAATTATTTTACAGTAAATAAAAATCTTGGAGATCTTATCGATGTAAATATTACTAAATTGTATTATAAAGATCATTTTAATATAATTTATAATCAAAAAATAACCGTCTAAATATAGATTTATTTTTAATTATATAATATAATATATTTAAATAGTATAAACAACTACAATAATATTTAACAATAACATAAAAATGTGTAATAATTTTAATAAAGAATAATATTTATTAAAAAAAATTGAACAGTTATAATATAACATTTTTTTAAATAAAAAATTCAAAATAAATTATTAAACAGTATTATAAAAAAATCTATGATACTATATAATTTAATATAATATAGAAATCTTTTTACTAAATGGTGTTATAATAATAATAATTTTAATATAACAAAGTCTAAATGAATTTTTATTTTTAATTATATAATATAATATATTTGCATAAAAATACAAAAATAAAATGAATATAATTAAATAGTATAAACAACTAAAATAATATTTAGCAATAGCATAACATGATTTTAATAAAAAATAACATTTATTAAATTATATATAAAGTCATATAATTGTTTTCTAAAATAACAAATACAAAATTAAATAAGTAATTAAACAGCAATATAATATAATATATTGTGCAGTGAAGAACAGTGCATGATGCCGTACTGCTGCAGCACATTTGGGACTCTGTACTTTTGGATAAATAGGACAGCGTCATCTGGTGTTGGGTGTTATTATGTCTCCGTCATCTCTTCTCTTCCCATTCCGCTCCTTCCAATGACCGGGCACGAATGCGGTCAGTGAGATTTCGTGCCTTCGCGAGCGTGTCACCGGCGAGCCGCGGCGTAAAATGGCCATCGAACAAAGACGCATCAACATCTGAGCGCGTTCGAGGAGAGATATGATGATGACGACGACACGAGCGGACAGCCTGGGAGCGCGCGATGCAGCTCGACACGCGTCCGCGAGCGCTTTACCGCAGTGGATGCGCATGTATTTCTATGGGATGCACGGAGTCACTCTGGACATCCTGCTGTCCTCCGCGCACCGGTTCCTGGATGACAACGACTTCAAGCTGCTGGGATTCTCCTCTCCGTATCTGTGCATCGTGCACTCCATCACGCATTTGTTTCTGGAGAAGATCTACCTGCAGAAAAGATGCTTCCAGGGGCGACCTGTGGTTTTCCACCTCGTCTTCTATCCGTCCCTGTACATCTGCCTGCAGATTTTGATCGGGAACGTGGTGACCTGTACGGAGAACATCCGAGTGGTTTCTGTCACGCAGCTCGTTGTGCACTACATGCTCGCTTTGTACTTCACGTATGTCTTTCATAAAGGCTTCCTGCGTCTGCAGTATCAGGACAACCGGGTGGCGTTGAGATCCTCGCGCCCGAACGGGTTACCCGGCCTCCTGCGCTTCGTGTTCTTCGGGATGCATGGCTTTCTGGATGAGGTGGTCTTCACCTCCGTGTTCAACTTTTTCGAGACACCAGACCGGACCCTGAAGGGCCACACATCCCTGTGGTCCTTCTTCATGTATGGAAGCTGCAGCTTCGTGGTGGAGAAGCTCTACCTCCATCTGCACTTCAGGAGAGGATGGGGAACCTGGCAGCGGCTGCCCATCTACATCATCTTCATTTACACGTGGGAGTTCAGCTGGGGCTTCGCTCTCAGACAGTATGGCGCGTGCTCGTGGGACTATTCCCACTATCCCCTCAATTTCATGGGACTCGTGACCCTGCTGTATCTCCCAGGATGGGTTTGTCTGAGTCTGTATCAAGATATCTTGTCGAATATTCTGCTGAGGGTTGTGTGTAATGACGAGGAGATGCCAAGCGCTGGTGCCAATGGACGCCTGGTGCCAAACAGGAGGCTTGAGAAGGACAAGTTGCATGTGGGGTTTTCCTAATATATCCTTCTGGGACCAGCAAGAGGCATGTTTGATGCTTGAGAAAGTTTAGCTTTTTTAAAACAGGGGAGGCCAGGCTATAGTTCAGTTTCTGTATAGACACGCGCCATATTTACATACTGTCCTAATAAGCGGGGCATGTTGTCACACGACATGGGGTAAGTTGTCACAGCGTGAACCTGAATACTAAATACTCAAAAAGATTGAAAATGTTTAAGCTAACAGACAAATGTCAATGTTTTAGCCAATAGAATTAAAATATATAGTATACCATTAATTTATAGTAGTTAATAATACTATTATAGAGTTTTTTTTATATATATAATAATATTTCATAGTATATTACCTTATAGTAAATAAATATTTAAAATGAATCGTAATAAAATTAATTACATTTTACATGACAGCTTTATAAAATATTATAATACTTAACATTTTGCTCGCGGGACATATATATTAGGGCTGTCAAAGCGATTAATTGTGATTAATCGCATCTAACATAAAAGTTTGTGTTTGTATAATATGTGTGTATATATTCATCAGTGCTGTCAAATCGATTAATCACTATTAATCGCATCTAACATAAAGTTTGTTTTTATGTGTGTACATATATATTGATATATATATGTACTCATGCATTATATAAAGAAAAACTTTTTTGTTAGATGCAGTTAATTGCGATTAATTGATTTGAGAGCTTTGATATATATGTATATATATATATATATACACACACACACACATATATATAAATACAATAATATATACACATACAAACAAACTTTTGTCAATGCAATTAATCACGATTAATCGATTTGACAGCAGTAATATATACGATCGAATCGATTAATCGCGATTAATCGCATTTACCATAAAAGTTTGTGTTTATATATCTGTGTATATATATGTGTGTGTGGGTTTGGGTATATATTGATATATAAATATGTACTCGCACATATATAAACAAAAACCTTTTGTTAGATGCGATTAAAATTATTGATTTGACAGCACTAATATACACACATTATTTATATGTGTAATACATATATATATTAACATAATAATATATACACACATATAAACAAACTAGTCATTGCGAATAATCGATTTGATAGCAGCCCGAATATATATATATATATATATAGTTGAAGTTCCTCATATGACTACTACCCCAGTTCTCCTGACTTTATTTGAATATTATTTAATTTTTAAATGTCACATGATGTAATTTTTAAATTGTATATTAATAATTCACCTTAACACCCAAACATTTGAAATCACAGAAAAGCCCAGGATGCACACGTTCTCAGAGGAATAAACACAAGGAAAAGCATCAATCGCTGGTTCTCAGGGGGATATTTGTACCAGCGTTACTCCCTCAGAGAAACGTTTCCTCAGAGAAACAAGGGTAGCTGCATTAGCAGCGTTAATTTGCTTTGAAATCTAATGTGTTCATGATCCACCTTATGAACTGCCATTGCACACACAGCAGGATTCACACATTACTAACACAAATAACACTGCTGGGCTTTGATGGTATTTGAATATTGGGCGTCTGGATGATCGTTTTACTGCATGAAGGGATTTATGAGGACAGACTGCATGTGTCAGGATTTCGCATGTGGAGACGGCAAGCATCCGATTCGTAGCAAAACTGATTGTGAGATAAACTGTGACTCATTTAGCTTTAAACAGGACGAGAGCAACTGAGTGCCTTCATAGTACCACTTTTAGGCAGCTGGACTTTTGTAATCAAAACTCTTTCGAAGATTTCATCTATATGGAAACAAGTTCAGACATATCTCAGTTCTTCTGTAAAAACAAGGCTCTGCGATGCAGGCTATGAGGAAAAACACAGAGTTTAGTAAAGGCAGCTAAAGCCGAGCATTTGCTGTCTCAAAATACTGAGACTTTCAAAAGGTCCAACTTTATTAAACATATGAGCACCGAACACTGTGAATAACTACTGTGATCCCTCAAAAGGGTCGTCGTTCTTGGATATATGACTGAATTTACCTGTATACCTTGTGTTTCGCTCTTCGTGGAGATAAACTGCCAAAGCTTAGGATAACTTCAGCCTCAAAACTCTTTAACTTTTTAGAAGAGATGCCTTAGAAACAAGGCTTATTAGATTATTGAAATATTTCTTCATGCATGTGTTCACTTGTTGATGTAAAGACTCTCGGCAGCTGCTCAAATGTACTGTTCTGTCCCTCCGACTTTGAGGAAAAACACTTTGGTTAATTGCAGGAATGATTATTATCATTTTTATGTCTGTTATGCCATTGGCACTACAGTTCGATCAAGTTATGGATGTTAGTCCGAGTCTTGAATGATAGATGCACTTATTTAATTTATTGCATTTTAAACTTGGTTTTCTGTGTTTGTCTGTGCGCTCATTACACTGATCAAATTAAAGAGTTCAGATGTGACGTATGGTGTGTTTGGTGTTCTCCATACTCTGGTCAGGGCAGGAGAGATTTGGCTGTTACTGAAGGGACCTGAATATTTTCCATTTCTGACGTCAAGAAACAAAACAGCCGCCGTCTGATTTACGTACTCGTCCCGTGTGATTCTCGCCCCTTGAGACTCAACAGACTGCAAGAGATGATCAGCGTAATGGTTGTGATTGCATCTGTATACCGACCGAATGTCTCAGAGCATTCTCCGTTTATAGAGGAAATTGCTTGTTGCAATTTCAGACCTTAATTATGCTTTTTTTTTTTTTTTTTTTTGAATGTTCAATTCTCTTTAGTACGGAAGCTTGTTTCTGCCACTAAATACAAAATAAAAAAGGTAATCACGACTTTATATCTCACAATTGCAAGTTTTACATGTTGCAATTGTGACAGTAGAATTTTCTCAGAATTAATAAACACAATTCTGACCTTTTTTCGCAATTCTGACTTTTTCTCTTGCAATGGTAATTTATAAAGTCCAATTCTGAGGAAAAAAGATGCAATTCTGACTTTATATCTCTCAATTCTCACAATTCTGACTTTATAACTCACAATTTTGACTTTGTCTCTCAATTCTGACTTTATATCCCACAATTCTGACTTTATAACTCATAATTTTGACTTTATATCCCACAATTCTGACTTTATAACTCACAATTTTGACTTTGTCTCTCAATTCTGACTTTATATCCCACAATTCTGACTTTATAACTCATAATTTTGACTTTATATCCCACAATTCTGACTTTATAACTCATAATTTTGACTTTATATCCCACAATTCTGACTTTATAACTCACAATTTTGACTTTATATCCCACAATTCTGACTTTATAACTCACAATTTTGACTTTGTCTCTCAATTCTGACTTTATAACTCACAATTTTGACTTTATATCCCACAATTCTGACTTTATAACTCATAATTTTGACTTTATATACCACAATTCTGACTTTATAACTCATAATATTGACTTTATATCCCACAATTCTGACTTTATATCTCACAATTCTGACTTTGTCTCTCAATTTTGACTTTGTAACTCACAATTCTGACTTTATAACTCGCAATTGCAACTTTATATTACGCAAGTCTGACTTTATAACTCACAATTGGGAGTTTATATCTCACCCTCCAGCAGGAGTTCTTCTCTATATCAGCGTCAGTGTTTCTGAACTCCCTGAAACACCTCCATTGTAGTCTTGGGTTTTCTTCCGGGAACAAACACGTCACAATATTCCTCATTTAAATAATTCATACACAGAATAAAGGGGCGGGGCCTGGTTCAGTTAGTTAGTAGTGTGTTGAAACTGGTGGTTACGGTAAGGGGCGGGACATTTCCCAAACACGCTCGAAGTGCTTGGCCAATCGCAACACACTGCTCCAGCTGACCAAAGGCGGGGCTTCACAGAGACAGGAGCGAAATAGAAAGTTACTGACAGACTGAGAAGAGAGGAGCTGCAACATTGGAGAATATGAGGAAAATAATGAACATTCAAGCATGAAAACCTGTTCTAGTAGAGACCAAAAACAACATGAAGACTTTGAAAAGGGGCATATAGGACCCCTTTAAGGCTGGGTTGCAATGTATCATTGTTAACATGTGACATTGTTCCTAAGACAAAAAAAATGCATGCCTTCAAGGTTTGTGTAAGGACATTATCTTAAGTAAAGCATAAAGCAGCAACTCTAATCTGCTTTAGTGTTTAACAGGACTTTACTAAATGCCCTCACCGCCGCTCTTTCACCTCGAGTTTAAAGTCCTTGCAAGAAAACATCTGCTGTTCATTAATGAGCAGAGAATCCGTTTCTTCTCTTGTCAATCATTAGTCATTTGTTTAGAAACGATTGCAAGTTTGTAATCAGTGTGTGCAGAATGAAAGAATGCTTTGGTGCCAAATGCAGCAAAAATATACATATTTAGATTAGATTTTTATTATTATTATTTTTAATCAACATAAAGGCAATACAACAAGCTGCCTTAGAAAATTCTGTTACGTGAAATAATACATATTGTTAATTGAGATATATATTTAGGAGTGTGTGTGTGTGTGTGTATATATATATATATATATATATATATATATATTATACATACATATGTATATTGATTCATGTTCATCTTTTGTGCAAATCCAGTGTTGAATTGACCCTAACTAAAGTTTAAAAAGTGAAATCATAATCAAGGACCACTTTAAGAGATAATTCTGACTTTTTATCTTATTGTTTCTCCCAAGTGCGAGTTTATATCTCACAATTCTGACTTTATAACTTGCAATAAACTGTATTATTCCTCGAAAAAAGTTTACAAAAGTTTCTCTCACAATTCTGAGAAAAAAAGAGAGAAAAAAACTCACAATTGATAAAATTAGATATAAAGTCCCAATTACCTTTTTTATTTTTTATTCAGCGGTGGAAACAAGCTTCCATATATTCCAGCTTTAAAGGGTTAGTTCACCCAAAAATGAAAATGCTTGTTGAAAATCAAAATATTTCATCAAAAATATCTTAACGAAGGTCTTGCAGGTGTAGAACAAAATGACGGTGAGGAATTAATGACAGAAATTTCATTTTGGGGTGAACTAACCCGCTAAAGAGGTTATATGCAGAATTCAGAACCCGTGTTATTAGCGACACCGGTGGCCGTTAAGTGAACTGCAGCAGAAACTCATAATGTACCAGAGACTTCAAGGCCCCTATAAACTCACGGCAAAGGGCTTTTTATTTTTGCGTAGAAATAAAAAGTTGGAAATACCTTTGCAGCGATACACTGATGAATATGTAAATATTCAATAATAATATACATACAACAATGACAGCAGTGAGAAAACAGCAGTCAAGAAAGCTTCTGATCACAGCGATGTGGATGTTTGCTCTGCCTCTGTCGACAGATGAGGTCAGTAAAAGTACAGAACGGCTCTTTCATCATTTTATCCTGAACATTGTATAAGCATTCATTTCACGTGTCAAAGAGCAGAAGAGAGGCTCTCTGGAGCGAGTGTAAACATCACATCCTTTGGATTTTCACATTAAGTCCTTCACATAAAAATCAGTCTACAGGCTTTCACAGACGACTCAGGAAAGGACTCATTTAAGTCTCAAGTTACAAGCTGTTTACACATAATAATAAACAAAAAAGCGATTAATACATGAACATTCTTAAATAGTCAAACCAAGACTAATTATAAGGCCTGGTTTTACAAACAAGGCTTGGATTAAGCCAGGATTAGGCCTTAATTCAATTAAGACATTTAAGTAGCTTTTATAAACATGCTTTAGAAACAAAAAACATTACTGGTGTGATTTTAAGATATATGCTTTCAGTTAAAACTGGGACTGGCTTGTCTGTGAAACCGGGGTTAGATGTACTGAGTATTACGTGCAGTTGTTGTCTGATTAAGTTTCAGGACCGGACCCACAGCACGGCTCCCGCGGCCCCCTGGACACCAGCACAGCGGCAGGACAGAGGTAAGGTCAATCGACAGGGTGATTTAACATCCTGAAACCAAATCCCCTGTCATGTGCTCAGAATAATGGTGCTGTAACCTCAGACCTCGACCCATATCCCATTCTTAACCCCGTGCAGCGCTCCTAATGACTTTGACACGTCATCTGAGCGCTGCGTCCTTCAGTTTGTCTGACAAATATATCAAGAGCATTTCATTCTCATCCTAAATCTGTTTAATGACTTATCATTAAATCATCAGAACCAGCCAGCTCTAGTTTAGTCAAAATCAAACGCTTTTTCAGAAAGCAGCATTTCAGTGAACTGTAGTTTGTAAAATATTGATTAAAAATGTGCGTGCATTTTTTTTTTTTGTTTGTATTTTGCCGGACAGAAAATAATCAGATGTAGTTTGTGATGAAGTGCTTTGTGTAGCTTATTTAAAATACTTAAATATGTCATTTTATTGTCAAATAAATTGTAAATACATGAACTATTTTATCTTTTTTCGCTGTATAGAAATGAATTTAAGATCCACGATTCATATTTAACTTATTTTTATACGTTGAGTAAAGATTCGCTGTATTATAATTACATAAATTTGCTTCAAAACTGTTCATTGGAGATAAATATGAATAAAATCAAGGAATTGATCATTAGTATTTTTCATTTTTATTTATATTTTTTATTATTTTATTTATTTATTTTATATTCTTATTATATATATATATTATATATTTTATATATATTCTACATTATTTCTTATAATTTCATGTTATTTTACTTTATTTTTTATTTTCATTTCATTTTAATTTTTCCTTTTTGTTATTTTTATTTTTTATTTTAGCTTTATAATTTTTTTTATTTTTCATTATTTTATGTTACTTTATTTTTCATTAATTTAATTTATACATATATTTTAGTTTTTTATTATTTAGTTTTACTTTTGTATTTTTATTTTATTTATTCATTATTTTATGTTTTTTATTGATTTTTTTTTTCTTTCATTTTATTAAGAGGTTACAACCTTTTACACTTGATGAATATCAAATAGAGACGGTTGGAAGTTTTAAATATTGAGGAACAATTATGATGATATTGAATGTATTTTTGTGGCAAAGCCAAAGACAAATTTCCACTTTTGGACATTAAAGTGACAAACTAACTGAATAACTTTTATCAGCTGCACTACTAAATAGTACAGCCAGTATATTAGGTATTTTATACCTAATTTTATATCATTTTAAAGGGGGAAACGTTGTGAATGAACCTGTCTTGCCTGTCTTGAAGGTATTGACATTTCATATTTACCATAAGATAGCGCCCCACCTTACTGATTTGGTTGAATTTGTGTAGTATGCAAAAGAGTGGCGAAACTGCCACTTTCTTTCATTCCTGTCAACATCATTGTTCATCATTGTTGAATCATCACTCTTGTTAGTTTATTAGTAACTTGTTGGTGATGATGAATATGAATGAAATTGTAGTTTGTGTTTTGGTGAAGGTTCGCTGGAAAATATGATGTGTATCGCCACCCAGAGGGCAAGAGGAGAATTGCAGCCGGTGTGTCTGTGGCTACTAATAAATACACGTTCCTGCAGTGCTGACAACTTCAGGTCAATATTTATCCAGTGCTGATGCGGTCAGCAGTGCAGGATATGGTTTAGCTGCCAATATTCCTGGTTTTTAGGATATGACATCAGTGTTTACTCCGGTGGAGTTCAGAGGATCCACCCTGCTTTGCTTGAGCTCCTGAAATACGACGCTACACCTGAGAGAGCTCTTGTTTGGTGCTGATTTTTGACCATGTCTTAATGAGAGAATCTCATTTTATTGCTAGGATGTTGCAAGATAAAGTCATAATCATAATTATGAGATAAACAAGACAAAAAAAATTCATAACTACAACCTAAAAATTCCAAATTATCATAAATGTGACTTTTAATCCCATAATTATGATTGAATGTCATAGTTTGGACTTTTTATCTCATAATTGTGATACAAAGTAATAATTGTGACATTAAAAATGTAGATTTTTATCCTAATTTTGACTTTTTATCTTTTATGAGATAATATGTTATATTTTGACATAAAAAGCAATAGTTGTTTAAAAATTAGTTGTTTTCATTATTTCATTTATTGATTAAAAGTATATAGAAAATACAATGACATTATATTGAAATAATCATGATAAAAGTCATAATTATGATGTCATAATTATTTTAATACAACATAATTGTGACATTAATTTTTTTACATTTTATCTTATAATTGCAACTTTGTATGTAACAGTTATGACTTTTTATCTCATAATTTTGACTTTTTATCTCATCATTATGATCATGATGTAATGTTAAAATTTGATATAAAAGTAATTTCATAATTTCATCTGTCATATTTTACTTTTTATCTCATAATTATGATGTCACATGACCTTTGTATGAATTTTATGACAATTATTTTGATATAACGTCAGATAATTGACATTAAAAATGACTTTATCTTATAATTTATAACTATCTTATAATAACTTTTTGCTATAGTTATGACATCTCATCATTATGATGTAATATGTTATAATTGGACAAAAGTAATAATTATTAGAATTTCTTTTTATGTCATAATTATCTTTTTATCTTATCATTTTGACTGACATAACTTTTTCCAACTTTTAATGTCATGATGATTTAGCAAAGCACTTTTTTCTTATGTGGCAGATATGGGCTCTCAATGTCACTGATGTCCATCTTTCTTGCTATTATCATTTTTCTTTGTTGTATAATCAATTTGTGTTGTTCTGTGAGCATGCACAGACATGCACTTTCTCCTAGCCTCTATTCATGTTTATAAACCAGCTGTGTGTGTGTGTGTGTGTGTGTGTACAGCTGCTCTGTGACTCACATGCATGTTCTCCTCTTGTCACAAGCTTACATCATCTGTGTCTTCAGCTTCCAGATGAGCATGAAGTCTCCTGTTTCTCCATCCTCTTACTACATTTTATTTCTCTTCAAAAGTTACAGTAGAAGCACAGCTGCTTCCCTCGGAGATCTGCTGCTCGCGCCGGAAAATACAAGCTACTCTTTTGTAGAATTATTGATTTTTTTAAACTTACAGGACCAGTTTAATCTGAGAAGACAGGATTGGTGCTGCTTTGACCTCAATATCAGCACAGTATACTCCAGGTTTATATACAGTTATAGTTACTGAATCTGTTGGGGTTTGTGTAAACAGAGTTACTGAATCACACAACAGTGATATTACCACAAAGCAAATTCCCCCTGCAGTTTCAAGCATATTTTGTTTTAGGGTAAAGTGTCGCTTTAACAAGGCTGTTTTTTGGAGTTAGAGTAGCACACATTGCTGCTCACAAGTTGAAAATGAACACATGAATACATGAACATATGAATACATGAACACATGAATATATGAATACATGACATGAACACATAATATAGGAATACATTAATACATGAACATATGAATATATTAATACATGAACACATGACATGAACACATGAATATATGAACACATGAATTCATTAATACATGAACACATGAATACATTAATACATGAACACATTACATGAACACGAATATATGAACACATGAATACATTAATACATGAACACATGACATGAATACATGACCACATGACATGAATATATGAACACATGAATACATTAATACATGACATGAATACATGAACACATGACATGAATACATGAATCCATTAATATATGAACACATGAATACATTAATACATGAACACATGAACACATGACATGAATATATGAATACATGAACACATGACATTAATACATGACATGAACACATTAATACATGAACACATGACATGAATACATGAATCCATTAATACCTGAACACATGAATATATGAACACATGAATACATTAATACATGAACACATGAACACATGACATGAATATATGAACACATGAATATATGAACACATGAACACATGACATGAATACATGAACACATGACAAGAATACATGAACACATGAATATATGAACACATGAATTCATTAATACATGAATACATGAACACATGACATGAATACATGAACACATGAATATATGCACACATGAATACATGAACACATGACAAGAATACATGAACACATGAATATATGAACACATGAATACATTAATACATGAATACATGAACACATGAATATATGCACACATGAATACATGAACACATGAATACACCGTGAGCCGGACGGAGAACAGCTGCTCTTCATAAGCATACTTGCTGCATAATCTAATACTGCTGTAACTCACATGAGCACATTCAGCTTTCTCTGGCCGAGAGAGTCGGTTGTCAGCGTAACACTACAGAGAAAACATTATACTCGTCCAGAATCAGTCCTCAGAGAGCAAGAGGAAACATGCAAAGGTGCGAACTCAACAAAAATTGTAAAAATAGAGAGTTCAAAGGGAAACCTGAATTTAAAAAAGGAAAGATTAAGAGTGCTATGTGTATCTGCAACATTTACTATGATTTCTGATAAGGCGTCCTTATCATCCTTTGTGTGATAAATGTCAGTGTCAGGTGTGTTTTTACAGCTAATGATTTGCAAGTGCTTTGATTCCTCCAGCGTGTGTTCACAGGCTGTGTAAATCAGTTGGCAGGTTTATTTATTGCACATTTAATATATGATTATAATTTAAAGAGCTTTACATAGACAAATATAACATTGTGCAATGGCAGGCACACTGAGGACATTAAGTTGGTCACAGAAAGTAGTTTGCCATTATTTTAGCTGTATAACGTTCAACCAGTAGGTGGTGCTGTCAACAATTAGAGCTGCTGGAGTCACTTTTGTAGGTCAAATGCCATAATTTTTCTGTCTCTCTCTCTCTCTCATCTAACTGGTTTTTCAGGTTTCTATCTGTTTACCTCACAGCTCAACCATGTTTGGGAGTGGCTAACTTCAAGCTGCGACTGGAAATACTCATTAGTGTTGTCAGCCGCAAATATTTCCCCCACATACTCTTACACAAACCTTCACAGTGAAGCGGTCGACATAGCTGACGTGTTTCTGTACATGACTGAATTCACCCATCATATGTCCCACTTACGTCAACATATCACTTAACGTGAAAGTACATCGGTTACTGCATCGAATACTATGTTATTATGAGATCTAATTAAGTGTGGTCCAAATCAGAGATCATATCCTTTTGTTGTACTCTTCTATTAGACCGATTGACAGGCCGAAGGTCAGTGCGAAGGAGCAAAAGTTCAACTGGCTATTTTTAATTAGGAACCATTGTTATTTTGATTGCACATAAAGTCCAGGAAAACAAGATGAACAAAGTGTGCAAAGTCACATTCCTCCTATCATTAACGTTACGTCCATTTGGCTTTGTTGTTTGTGGGTTATTTCCTCGTCTTTTTTAATTTTTTCCTCTTTTTTTCCCTTATATATATATATATATATATATATACACATACATATATATATATATACATATACACATACATATATATATATATACATACATACATATATATATATATACATACATACATACATATATATATATATATATACATACATATATATATATATATATATATATATAATAGAACATATATAGTAGACCATATACCCATATATATGTACACACACTTTATACATGTGTGTGTATATATACGTACACTATATATATATATATATATTATATACATATGTATATGTGTATGTATATATACATACACACATACACATTTATGTACTGTATATACACTCACACGTATGTATATATGTCACACATATATATATATATATATATATATATATATATATATATGCACACACATAGACATACATACATGTATATATGTATATACACACATACATATATATGATATACACATATGTTTATATGTATACACATATGCATACACACACATGTACACATACATGTGTATATATATATATATATATGTATGTGTGTATATATTTGCAAAAATTACTTTAAAAATAAAATATCACCCACTTCACTCCACGTCATGACTCCGCCCACACTGCGTTCCTCTCTGAATCTGCATTTCTATCATTGTCAATAATGCCTTGATTGCGATTTGTAAGGCTGCAGCTGTCTGATAACCAACACACATTTTTTAAATGAAGCATTTAAATGCTGAAAGCAGATTCTTTGACATTATACGCAGACTAAATACGACCTGGATCCTACTATAGCAAAGGCTGAGCACGTTGCCTGGTAACCTTCCCGGAGCGTCTAGTCACATTATCTATTCAATATTCACAAGCCACGCCCATTAACTCTCTGATTCGCTAACTGAGTCAATTTCGGCTGCTTATTGAACGCCACGGCGTCTCATTAATATTCATAAGCCAAGAGTTCGCCGTAGTAGGATTTGTAATTCCCTGCGTCTCACTGTCATGCGCAGCGGTGGCACTGCCATGTTGGATCGCAAGCTCGGTGCACAGGAGTTCAGATGAAACTTTAGAGTCTCGAGACGACGTCGGATAACCAAACGAGCATCGCCTTTAATCTCTGAGACGCGGGACCTCCCTCAACCCATTCCCGGCCGGAACACACAGGTCTGGATATGAAAGGCTCCGGATACAAGCAGCGGTGATCAGAGATCAATGAACGCGTATTTTCTGTTTAACACTTCCTGATCACAAGTTCACACCATCGGATTGTCAGAAATGAGTGGTCCGCCTTCAGCCAGGAGGCCCGTGAGTAATATCGGCTCCCTTCTTCTCACCCAGCAAGAAAACGAAGTGCTCTTCAACCATCTGGGCAAGAAATGCTCCGTAAGTTCCCAAGCATTTGCTTGATTTCTTTTCCAGGTAGCGTTCAGTCATGGTGATGGTGTTCCGAGCTCGAACTGCAGTGAATGTATCACTGGTGATTCCATTGGAACGCGTAACGATCGCTGTAAAGATACATTGTATCCTGCTGCAGTTCTTCACTGTTTCTCTGTATGATCTCAAAGTTTCAGGTGAGCTCACGGGCCTTGTGAGCTTTAATGCAAGTATGATGACCCCGGCCTAAAATATATAAGGACACGTATAAGAATTAACCTTTTTTTCTATTTTCAATAATGACACATAATCAGGTGAACTTGATGTCATGTTGGTGCATTCCTCCGTGTTTGTGACGGATTAAACCGGTCACCTGACTGCACGAAACTCTTCCTCCTGAGTGACTGTTTCACATTTCACAATAAAACACATATGAGACATTCACCTCTGCATTTCCAACCGGGCTGTTTGTGTGATTATAATTAATCCGGCTTGTCATATGAGGAAAACTGTCATTGGTGTGTTAAACTGTCAAGAATGTAACCAAATATTCAAGATTGGGAGGAGCAAATGGGAAAGTGTTGGAATTGTTTGACCCATAAATGTGTCACTGATACGGCCTAAATAATGCAACTTGACTTACTGTATGAATTTATGGACTTTTTTTTTTTTTTAATAACTCTTAATTTCACACAATATTTACATAGGCAAACCCGTTTCACATTAAATGTAGGCCAACTTTAACAATGTATATGTGCAAATGCTGGGTTAAAATGACCCAAGTTGGGTTGAAAATGGACAAACCCAGCGATTGGGTTATTATGTTTAAACATTACTGTTGCTTGCATACTTTGGGTTCATTTTATGTTGGAAATTAATAAGTTTAATGAATAAAAAAAAAAATTAACAAACTTTTTATTAAGTTGCTTATTTTTATTGCTGCATCTAGTAATTTTGTGTCTTAATTTCCAGCCTATTTTGGGTTCATTTTAAGCCAGATGTATAGTCATTTTTAAGAGTTAAATAACTACCCAGTAGGCTGGGCAAATGTTTAACCCAACTGCTGCGTTTGTCCATTTTCAACCCAACTTTATTTAGCATTATTGAGCGTAAGTTGCAGCTTATATAATGTTTTGTTGCAGTACTGACATTGTTTAGTCATCAGTTTCCTCCGGGCTGTTGATGTATAACATGCTGACACCCAAATTCGAGTCCATGCAGTTGTTTTATTGGGTAATGTTTTGTCCAGGTGTAGTTCAGCGTCTGCTGTTGGCTTTCTGTTTCCTCATTCCTCTACGGTATCTGTTCTGTTCCCACAAGATTGAACTCATGTTGTTCAGACAACAAAAAATGCGGGTTTCCAAAGGCCTTCATTCCTCTGTGTGAAATGGGAAGCAGGCCTGCCACCCAAAATGCACGGTTTCTCGACACGGGCCCTTGGATGCTTTACATTCCTGCCGGTGCTGTGCTTATCATGCCCCTGTGCATCCCAGAGGCTTTGACACATTTATTTCTGAATTGATGTTGTGGGCAGTTTTTAAGCGGCGTGTCGCGGCATGATTGAAGTGGGTCCGTCGTCCTCTTCTCTCGTCTGAGGAATCAGAAGCGTGCGCTGAGACTGGTCCAGTTTTTGTGAGCTCAGCTCAGTGACTGCACTGACGCTGTTGGTTTTCGAGCAGGACTGCTCGATCAGCCCACCCTGAGGATGTGGTACGGTGGGCCTTTGTGACTTTTCTGCTGTTTCTGGCAGGATGCGTGTGTTCGGGGTTGGAGAACCAGTCCTCTCGGGTAGTTCCTGCTGGTCAAGTTTCTGAGAACTGTGAGGACCATAAAAATGTGTTTTTTTTGTTTTTTATCTCTGAGTGTGTAGTGCATAGGATTTGATAATAGTAGAGTTATAGACACCTTGGGATATTTTTAATGACCGACTCTTCAACTTTGACCTTTGGTCTAAGTCTTCAGTATTATTGCTTTTTAGATTGTAAATGCTGATATAGAAAGTGCGATGGACTACATAATAATTTTGCACCTTTGTACCAGCATATATATATCCATTTGTAGTTTTTTGTTTAATTTATTACTGCGCCAATCAAAAGGCTGGATATGCCTTATGACTATTTTTTGTATTTCAGAATAATAGTACAGTGTAAACCAACACATGTAACTCTAGTGACAACTGGTTTCATCCATTTATCTTCCTTTTTTTTATTTTTAGTTATTTATATAACTTGGTACAAATGTTTAATTATAGTAATTATTTATGTAAAATATTATTATTATTATATTATATTAATATATTGGTCAATAAGAATTTTTTTTTTTAATGTTTTTGAAGTCTCTTCTTCTCACCAAGGCTGCATTTATTTAATCAAAATACAGTAATATTATGAAATACTATTACAAATTAAAATAACTATTTTATGTTTTTTATATATATAACCCCGTCTTCAGTGTCACATGATGCTTCAGAAATCATTCTGATATGATGATTTGCTTTGCTGCTCAAAAAACTTCATATTTTCGTGGAAACCGTTTCAGGATTCTTTGACTAGAAAATTCAAAAGAACAGCATTTATTTGAAATGGGATCTTTTGTGACATCATAGAAGTATTTGCCGTCGCTTGAATGCGTCCTTGCAGAATAGAAGTATTGTTTCTTTCCTGTGTAATAGTTGCATTCCCAGCTCTTCATCTTCATACATCATCAGTGATGTCATCACAGTGCCTGCACATTACATCATCAGATTTCATCCAGAGGGCATTTCCATTATGCGCAGCTGATGAGCGATAAACTGCGAGATATGAAGCGATGACTATCTGCTGTTGGTTCGGATGGATGCCTCCGAGTTTGAGTAATGACTCCAGTGAACTGATAATGGGCGGCAGCTTCGTTCAGCCAATGAGAGCGCTCAGAGCAACCCTCTCGCTCTCTGTGTGTGCACCTACTGTGTCCCTGTAAACGTTCCTCTGGCTTTTATCTTGTGGTTAATGGAAGCTTTGACTGTCTCTGTAACCGCTAGCAGGCCTGTGGTTCGGCGGGTTGTTAAGCTGCATTCCTGACCGGGATCCTGGCAGGGCCGTCTGGATTTGCTGGTCCCCTCTGCGCTTGTGTAAATCATCTCGCCCGTCCTGAGAATGGATGCTGATCATTAATTCCCCAAAGTGGCTGTTTGGCGAGGACGTCTTCATGCATTTTGCAGCTATTCAATTAAAAGTGCTCGGAAGTTCATGATCACGTCACGGTCACAAACAGTTTTTAGGAGTAAATATTCACTGGTTCTGAGTCCTCGCTGCCGGTTCGTCTCGGGTCAAACAGTTGATTTGTGAACTCGGCGGTTTAATTGGATGCATGCGGTGGTTTCAGTGCGGGTGTATCCTTGTTTTTCCTCAAAGGGGACATGCATATATTGAAAGCGGGATTTTGACATTCACTTTTCAAAGTTTCCTCTCGTGTTCGTCCAGAACTTCTGCTAGAAATGAACAGCAAAACCCCATCATTCAGAAAATGTAACGTTATAGACATCACAACCAAGAGCTCATTAACATATGCCCGCCCACATTTACATATCAAAATCTTTTTTTTTTTTTATTTACAACTTAGAAAAATCATTCAAGTATGTTTAACAAGAAAATTTAGTGTGTTGCGTGCCATTTCTTTGCAATTATTTGTGAAATATAAATACCAAAAAAAACCGAATACTATAAACTTATAGAATTTAGACCTTTTTTTATATATATTATATAGTAATGCTGGATTTAAACTCAGAATCTTGATGTAGAATAACTCCTCCTCCCTCTTGCAGTGACTTCAGATGACGAGGGCGGGGCGACCTGTCACTCACATGAGATCCACCAATAGCAAACCACAACCATCCAATCAATTCCCTGTGGACAATCAAGCCCCGCCCTACTTTTGTTCTTGTTTGAGAAGCCGTCACAATAGGAAAGACTAGTGCAACTTCAGTTTCATGATGACTTTAATTCTCATTCTGTGTCATATAAAATGATCTGATAATGAGCCGAGCTTTTACTACGGTCGTAATGCGCATAATGTTCTGCATTCCTGATTCTAATCATGATTCGCCTGAGAGTGTCTTCATTCAGTGGTATTGTGACCGGCAGCTTCGTGAGGAGACTGTCAAAGGCGTTTTTCCGTGAGTGCTGCACTCTTGGCACGGAGCTGCCGTGTGCCCTGCGTCGGGCGGTTGAATGACACTGCGTTATGATCGTGTCCTTTACAGATGAACCACCAGAGCGCTTGAGCTAGTAGTTTATGGCATTAAAGGTTTCAGCCTTAAGGTTTCACCTTAATGGCTTTTTGCTGTTTAATAATGAAAAAGCTCTGCAAAGTTACAGAGTTCTTCTTTATATCAGTGTCAGTGTTCTCCTTGAAACGCCTTCATTTGTAATCTTGAGATTTCTCCCGGGAACGAGCACGAATAAATATTCCTTATTTAAACAAATTAATTCCAAGGCATACACAGAATAAAATTGCAGGGCCTGGTTGAGTTAGTGTGTTGAAACTAGGGTTGCCCCAATTAAAGATTTTTTTTTAGTCGACTTAGTCATTCATTTTAAGTCCGTAGTCGACTATTCGCACGTTTATGGTTAATTTATTAAGTATAGCAAGCAAGGAGACATTTTAATTAATAATAAACTAGTGTTTTCTGAGTCTGTGTCGGCTGCAAAGATGAAGTTGGCGACGCTGACTCGCCGTGTCCGCAGTAAACGTGCCTATAGAGAGATGCGGCTTTCATACAGATTACGTGAGCAGAGAGTATTTCTTTTCAATTTTGAATTGGTTCGTTTAAAATACATTTCAAGCTTCCTATAGATGTTTTTCTCATGTTTGTGAGGCAAGTAGCCTATGAGTTTCGGTTCATTTTTGACGGAGACAGAGTTTATCCTGTTTTTTTTTTTTTTATTTTACAAAGGCACAGTGTTTTCTTGTTGTCGTGAATTTACAGAAATAAGTTTCGACTGGTGTATTACACTTATCTGTGTGACCAAAAATGACATTTTCATAAGAAGCTTCCACTTTTCAGAAAAAATGCAAGTGATTGCTCCAGCGCCTCCATGTCTTGCAGTAAAACACGCTAACACTTCAGCTTCCACACAAACACTTGGATAGGTGCCTAATAATTGCGCACATTTATCTAGGTTAACGTTTTTCTTTGACCGACTATTAAAATCGATTAACCTAAGCTTCTTCTAACGTTTAGTCGGCTATTAGGGGGCCGCCCTAGTTGAAACTGGCGGGACATTTCCCCAAATACACTCAAAGCTTTTAACCAATCAGAGCACGTTGTGTTTTTAAAAAGGGTGCCTTCAGAGAAACAGGAACTAAACGGAGTGTTACTGACAGACTGGGAAGAGAGGAGCTGAACAATGGAGGATAATGTGATTTGTAGGGCATAATAGGTCCCCTGAAAATTATACTGTTTTCACCACGAGTGCAGAATGTATTTTAGGGTGCGTTCACACTTGTAGTTCGGTTGGTTTGTTCCGGACCAAAAAACAAAAACAAAACATATAGTCCTGGTCCGCTTAGCGTTCACACTGGCATTTTTAACAGCGAACCTTAAGTTTCCGAACCAAAGGCATAGAGATACGGTCACGACCTGATTGGTCGGCTTTATGACGTATATTTCGCGACGGAGCTCGCTTACCGAACATTCAAAACAACGGTGTGTTCTGGATTAAACACCATCATTTTATGCGTGTAAATATGCTTTATTTTTACCAGGTGAGAACTCACGAAGAGCTCATAAAACGCTCAAAACATTCAAAAATGCAGCAGGATTTCCTCCGTTGAACGCAGAAACAGAAACTTCACCTCCTCGTTGCTCCACGTTTGCCCTCGACTCATTTTGGATACACCGATCTTTCCGCATCGTCAAATCAGCTGACTTGTAGCGTCGCATCTTGTGACATCACGTCCTGTTTTTGGTTGGTTTACATGTCTTTGGTCCGTGTTGCGTTCATATATCAATCGAACCGCACCAGAGTTCGTTTGGAAGCGGACCGAGACCCATCTTTTTAGCGGTCTCGGTCCACACCAGGGTTCGGATGGCAGCGTTCACATGTGTTCAAGCAAACCGCACTAACTGAGCAATCGCACCAGGGTTCGTTTTAATCGAACCAAACATGACAAGTGTGAACGCACCCTTAAATGACTTATTTAGTAATAAACCATGATTGCTGATTTAGTTTAATTCTGTTTCCTTTTTGTGTCCGCAGAGTTTGTGTTCAGCAGTGGTGCAGGTCTACGGAGCCGACAGGAACTCGTCCTGGGTGAAGAAGTGCTGTGGAGTGGCCTGTCTGGTGAAAGACAGCCATCAGAGATCGTACTTTATCAGGGTGTTTGATATGAAAGTAAGTCATGTGGGTCAGATGTGTGTTTTTATTCCTCTGTTCTTAGTGTTACGTAAATGATTTCTTATTCCGCTTTAACAGGAGGGAAAAATCTTGTTTGATCAAGAGGTCTACAACAACTTTTCAATAAACAGCTCCAGGCCATACTTCATCACATTTGCTGGAGATGTAAGTACTCAGATCTTGTACCTACATGCTCTTTCCTGTGTGTTCGAATCTGTTTCGTACACTTGTACTTCACCTCAGCAGACGTGAGGTACGGCCACAGACTGATAAAGCTGGATTCAAAGTGAAAAATATACATCCCTGTTCTTATGATTTCATCCATGCACATTATCCTCCTAAAAATCCTTTATTAAAATATAATTACTTCCCCCTTATTTAACTCTTTCCCCGCCATTGACAGAATTTTCCAGCTTTTAATGTCCTGATCAAAACACAGGTGAAGAAGCAGAAACAAGCTATAGCATATGTATATAATGCGATCATCAAACATTTAAACGGCATATAAATCAATGTTACTGAATGAAATGTCGACCCAGGACAAAGTTTAAAGGGTGTTTGGTTTGGTTTGAACTCCTCCATCTATGTTTTGATCATCGTTCTGAATCCAGACGTAGTCTTTGACAAAAATGTGATTTGCTCAATGTTGCTTTTTTATGAAACGTAACCACATTCATATGTTGATGAAGCTAGAATAAAATGAGTTTAAAAGCAGATGGTCTGTTCTTTCTTTTGATATATTGCATGTTCGGATATTCATACAACAAACTATTACGGGGCCATGAAAGGTTTGTGAAAATGATTGGTGTTGGGGAAAGCGTTACTCTATAAAACAATATTACAAAAGTAAAATGTGTTTTGTGTTTTCAGTGCAACCAGCTTTCCTTTCCTCCAGATTTGCGTTTTAACTCATGACACATTGTCTGCTGTTTCACCACGATCAATGTTTTTAAAGCGTCTGTAATGTGTGTTCGTCCTCAGGCGTGCCAGGTCGGTCTCAATTTTGCCAGTGAGGAGGAAGCCAAGCGCTTCAGGTCTGCAGCCAATGACCTTCTGGGTAGAAGATCGAGGAAAACCGGTAAATGCAACAACACCGCAGCCCGTATCTCTCCTTCGCTTCACTTGTGTCCCTCTGCTGGAAAAACCATTATCCTCTGCTTTTCCTCTGACATGATTCAGTCGTTCCCTCTTTGTCTTCGTCTGTCACTCTTTCTTTAACGTTATATCCCGCGTTCCCAGTTTTTTTTTCTTCCTAACTAAGGCTACTCGACGTGTTTCCTCGTCTGTTTCTGCCGCGTCCTGCTCTTTGATGTCTGTGGGACACACAGCGGTCTGTTCGTGTGGGTCTGCTTCTGATTAGCCTTCTCTTTAACCACTTCCCCTCTGTGTCGACTGACTCAGCACCTTCTGCCGGGACAAGGAGAGGATTGTGCTTTTGAGTCTTTTTTCCGACAAACTAATATTAAACAACAATCTTCCTTGCACCACTTAATCTCACCTTCTTGTTCTTCCACTAATAAACCTTACATTTTAAATCATGCAGTGGTGAATTTAGTAATGACCGTTATCTTAATTTTGTCTTTGCAGAAAAAAGACGTGACCCACCTAATGGTAGGTTGTTTACTAAGAATTATATGAACGTTAATTCTGTCTAGACTAAACTTTACACAGGACTGACAGTTTACCAGTTAAAATGTTTGCAGATTCTTTGAAGATATGCTAATAGTTTATGAACATATGTGGAATAATCAGATTGAATTATGCAAAGAAATGTCCAGGTCATAGTTCACCTCAAAATCAAAAGGAGAAAAATAGGAAATTATATTATACCATAACAAGTTTGAGTTGTAATTAGCACTTTTAAATTAAATAAAATGCTTCTATGCTCTATATTATTTATTAAATGATAAATGTAGTTATTTGAGAAATATTTAATTTGTCAGGCAAGTAATCCCACAATACAAAAAATTATATATCTTTGATTGTGAAATAAAATATCACCTTGACATTAAAATATCTTGACATTTTTCTTCCAATTCACCACATAGCTTTAAAGGTGCAGTAAGTGATTTCTGAAAAACACTGATATTTCAAACACGCCCCTTCCTTCATTGCTCCGCCCCCAAAATGCACGAACGCACAATGCAAGAGTGGATCTGGATTATGCTTTGCTGAAAATAAAGCAACAAACGAAAGACAAGGAAGAACAAAATGCAGTAAACGAGTATATACAAGCAAGAGTTGGATGTTAGTTACCAGCAGCTCCAGACAAACAATGACACTGAAAACTGGTTTTAACATGGTAAAACCAACGCAACATCAGCATCCATTTTCAGGCCTTCCCACTTTAGTCTATCCAGCACTGGAAAGCTTTTCTAATATTAACGCGGGTCCTAAAGCTCTTGCCCGATCATACCCCATCTCTTTTGTAATGTCTCTCAGTCATCTCTCTTTCTACAGTCAAATCTCCCTCTTACTCACCCTCTCCTCCCAATCATGAGTGGACACGCCCCCTACTGCTAATTGGCTCACTCTCCCCTCCCAATCATGAGTGGACACGCCCCCTACTGCTGATTGGCTCACTCTCTCCTCCCGATCATGAGTGGACACGCCCCCAACTGCTGATTGGCTCACTCTCTCCCCTCCTGATCATGAGTGGATACGCCCCCCTACTGCTGATTGGCTCCTCTCTCCTCCTCCATCATGAGTGGACACGCCCCCTACTGCTAATTGGCTACAAATGTGTTGTGCTGCTCAATCTGACCCACTATCTACAGCGTTTCTCAGAAATTGCTCACTGCACCCTTAAATGCATACAGACAAACACTGTAGCACATATTCCACCCCCATGTGTTACGTCAACTTGATCTTCACAGTGGTGATGGTCTTTTCACCATATGACCCTCAGGGGCTGTCCACTACCCTACCCAACTAACGTATGTTAACGGTTCATTTGTGCTTCACCATCCACCCCAGGGCAGAAATCCAGCTTTACCGGAAAATCAGGCACTACCATCCTATATACTGAGCAGTGCTGCAGTTTTGAAGGAACATAAAGATGATGTGAGGTTCATGAGATGGGTTAGGTTGTTTTTGTCTTTGGTTTTATTGAAGAAGAAAAAAAAAAAACGACTATTTTGGGTGTATGTAGGTGTTGTTGACACCTGGAGTTCCCAAAGTGGGTTATTGAGTGACCGTGTAGGTGATTCATGTCAAGCTGACCTATGGTTTGATGTGTTGACTGAGGGACAATAGAGTCCCCCCCCCAATCAATATTGTGCCGCTTTTTGTTTAGTCACCTAGTGTTGACCACCTTGTGACTAGCGCCCTCTGTCTGCACGGAGGGTGTCTCAGTTGCAGCGTGTCCTCATCATACACCCTCATTGTGCTCGGAAGAGCCCAAGAGATTTGCCACAGCTTATTGCTGGCTTTAACGGTTATGTAAAATCCAGCGGTCGTGTATAATTTGCTGGGATTAAAAGAAGGCAGGACTTTGGTGTACAGCAGCCTTCAAATGCTGGCAGAGAAAAGCGAGAGCAGCCTGACCAGACACACCTGCGTCGTGGATGTCTGTATGCGTTCGGAGATGATGTTCTGCACCACCTTTTTGTCAGCGCCGACTGATGAGATACTAGACGGGGCTTCGGATTTGGGAGGTTGCCTGGCTCCCCTGCAATGCCTCGTACTCCCACAGGACGAGCTGTACGGTCCATTCTCCGACCCCGCGGCTAACCTGCGGCACAGTGAGCGCACCTGTGTGGTGATGGGTAAAATCCTCCTGAACGTGGGTTTAGGGGGTGGAGACATTAGCGGGCGCTATAGCCCGTCGTTTTTACACTCGCCTGTGTACCGTGTCAAGCGAGAGGACGCAGGTAGGCAGTTAATCTGAGGACTTAAATAACTGGACGAGATGGAAAGAAGCTTTATTGGACGGCTGCAGTTTCATTAAACCTGTCTCTTTTTAAATGCTTGGTCTCTTCTTAAAGAAGATTATTGCAGAAGGGAAAGCATGAGTGTAAAAATGTTTTAGAAGTTTGTTTACTGTAAAGAAAATGTTTTTTTTTTAATTCAAAATATACTTCACAAAATGGAAATGGAAATGTTTTTTTGTTACATCTATCCAAATTGTGTTAAAGTACTGTTAGCATTTCAGATGATACTAATAAAACGCATGATCGAGGAAAGAGCAATAATAAAGTACTGGACACAGAGTTAACAGGCTATGAAAAAGAGCATTAATTGACTGCATGAATGAACACTTTATAAATGAATTTGATTGTGACTGTTTCAGGACCATCAGGACTTCTAGGACCAACACTTCCAATGGCAACGGTGGACATCAAGAACCCCGAAATCAACAATCAGCGTTATCAAAGTAACACTCAGATGAACAACCTCAACAGCAACTTCAACAGGAAAGACAAAGACAAAGCCAAAGCCAAAGGCAAAAACAAGAAGAGAATATCCAAATCTGAAATCGGCACCCCGAGCAATTTTCGGTGAGTTCGGAGAATGTTCAAACCAACACTGTTTTCACGTTGGTGCAGTGTTGGTTTGGACCAGGAATTGCATTGTGCATTTACTAATGAAGCTGTTTTGTCGCGTATGGCCCTGTTTACATCTGGTATTAAAGGGGTTCTTGATTATGATTTCATTTAGTGTGTAATGTTGCTGTTTGAGCCGAAACGACATCTGCAAAGTTATGACACTCAGAGTTCAATGCAACGGGAGGTATTTTCTTTTACAGAAATCACTTTTTAAGGACTACAACAAACAGCTGGTAGGAACTACACAAGCTGCTTCCTGTGTATAATGACATCACTAACCATAAAATTTGCATAAAACCCCCCCCCCGAGGATGCGCAACAAAGGGGGTGAAGTCATGTTGGGCTGCTTTAGAGAAGAGGAAGAGTTGTTGTAGTTCATTTCACGCCGCACTGCTTCACAAACGAGGGTCGATTCAACGCTGGATTTGCACAAAACATGCTAGTGATGAGTTGATCAACTCCACAGCAACTACATCAATTTATCCACTAACCGTTCAGAAACGTCTAAAAGTTGGAACTTCTTCCTGAGTCTTTCCATCAGTGTCGACTCCGGTTTGAACAATGTAAGGATGAACACCGACTGCGTGAGATTCTCCAGCTTTGTTGTTGTTGAGCTGTTACAGCTCTTCTGGAAAGGGTGTAGGGAGCAGCAGCTCCTTTGCATTTAAAGGGACACACACAAACTGTGTGTTTTTGCTCGCACCCAAATAGAGGCAAATTTGACAAGCTAAATGATAATAAAATAAATGATCTGTGGAGGATTTTGAGCTGAAACTTCAGACACATTCTGGAAAGACAATATTACACTATAGGTCCCCTTTAAGATGCGTTTTGTTTGATTGGACCATAAGTAGAGGAGAGAGATGCATTCCCATTTACACCTGGTGTCTTTCGTCCACTTTCAACCACTTCTGTCCTGATTTCTTTGAGGACTTTGAGTGGCATTATTTCGGATCTTTATTCTTCATTTCTAACGCTGTGAGTGTGTGAAAAATCAGGAATGGTGAGAGAACATTGTGCTTCATACGTTTTTCGTCTTCAAAGCAAACTTGGGTGTTCAGCCGACAAAGTTTGACTAGTGCGCTTTTTGTGTGTGTATTAGATCAGTAAGAGGAGAGTTTGAACGCATTCGATCACATAAGCACCTACAGTACGAAAGCAATCCGGTCAAATGCGTTTTCAACTACCGCTGGAAGTGGTTGAAATTTGAACAAGCTCAAAACGTTTTCGACCTCGTTTACACCTGTATTTAGCATCGTCCACTTGTGATCCGATCGACCAAAACGCTTCTTACTACCAGTAGTAAACAGGGTCTGTGTTGTGATGGGATGTGTAAATCGGATGGACACTTGTTTTTAATCCCATGTAATATATCCCAGACGTGAAAATCTGGCAGCTGTATTCCAGGAATCATGTTAAAGAGGGATGAGACCTCTGTAACCATGACGGTGTTTGTTTGATGCCCTTTAATCTCCGTTTAATGTTTATTTGCTTAATGCATTTTCAGTTTCTGAGCTGTATTTGATGAATTTTTCTCTTTTTCCAGGCACGTTGGACACGTAGGATGGGATCCCAACACAGGCTTTGATGTGAGTATTTCCGCCACTGCATGTTTGCGAAACACGTAAAGCTGCGACGTTCTGCGTTGCATGCATGTCCTCTTAAGATGCAGTTGTTTACATGATTTCATCATGGATCAGAGGTCATGATGGGATATGATTCACAAATGCAAGTCATCTCTTACACAATGTGATTGCAGGCGGTGTATCTTCATAATCCAAAGCAATCATTCTCCCAAATATCAAGGATCATATTTCACTCATTGAGCTGTGAGTGTTGTTTTAGATCTGTGGCTTTGGTTTTTAAATTTAACTCCCCTGAATGAGAGATTACATAAAGGGGATTTATTCGGGGTTACGCTGCTAGACTATCTGCAGGAGTGCAGGGAAGTTTTGCATTATCAGGAAAGAATTATGAACATTTATGCAGCACATTCATCGGTTTCTGTGCTTGAAGACTCGATGTACCTTGGAGGGCCACAATATTTCAGCAAATTCTTCATGTCTGAATCACATTGCGTTAGATAACATGAACAAACGGAGTCATGTTTATTTTAAAAAGATGGCACAAGCACATTTTTTTTTTTTCAAGCAAAATATTTTTTTTTTTACATTTTGTCCTTCACTTTATTCCATCACAACAAAGTATTTAGTTACTGGTATACACTAGCGTTCAAACGTTTGGAGTCGATATGATTTTTAAAAAGTTTGAGTCTTTTCTGCTCACCAAGACTGCATTTATTTGATCAAAAGTATGGTAAATATCATTACAATTTGAAATGGCAGTTTTATATATATATAATAATAATAATAATTATTATTATTATTATTATTATTATTATTATTATTATTATTGTTAATATTATATATATATAATATTATTATTGTTAATATTATATATATAATATTATTATTATTAATATTATATATGTATAATATTATTATTTATATATTATATATTAATGTGTATATATTTTTATTTATTTTTATATATATATAATTTTTTTTTTTTTTATTTATATTAATATATTAATAATGTAATATATGATGATTTGCAACTCAAATATTTCTTATTAATATTATATGTACATCTGAGTAACACTTCGTAAAGCATTAGACATAATGGCTTTTAGTAAAGGTACTCAATGTATGTTATAATTCATTTACATATTATATACAAGTTAAAATGCGTTATAATATTTGCAGATTCCTTGTTGCACCTGTTTGTTTGTGTTTTAATGCTTAACAATAATTATAACAATTATTCATAAGATCATTTCAATGCATTAAAAGTCATAATTAATGCATGAAGAGTACTTTTATAATGCATTATACATATAGGTTTTAAGTGAAGTGTTAAATTTAAGGTCACTTTTGATCAATTTAATGCTGAATCAAACTATTTATTAATTAAAATCTTTCCCCAAACTTTTGAACAACAACGTCCAACGTTAATGTGGTGAATAACTCCACTTCATTTGATCTGTGTTTAGATTCTTTCCGGTTATTTGACGGTTCACTCCTTGTCTTTCTCAGTTGAATAACCTGGACCCAGACCTAAAGAACCTGTTTGACATGTGTGGCATTTCTGAGGCCGAGCTCAAAGACAAAGAGACGTCGAAGGTCATCTACGACTTCATTGAGAAGAAAGGAGGAGTAGAGGCCGTGAAAGATGAACTTCGACGACAAGGTGAGTTTATTGTTAAATATTACTTGCTTATACGAGTAATTTGTCCTTCAGGATCTCAAAGGTGGTGTGGTAGATAGTGATAAAAAAGAACCAGTTTTTTGCAGTGGACCAATCAGAAAGCTACAAGACTTCTGTGTGAATCTGTATAGAAAACACTTTTAGTGCCTCTAGCCAGAATCAGAGTTGGAGTCAAGCACCAAAACTAGAGATCCCAGATTCCCAAATCCAAACCAATCCCTGTTTGTTCAAGAAATGGCCTGAAATAAACAATGAAAGCCACTTTTTGTTGTTGTGGTCTTGAGAGATTCTCCAGCTCTGGTCGGTGTGTTTGAAGGCTCTCCGGTCCAGCTGATCTTCCAGAGTCAGCATTTATATTCACACTGGGTTGCCGGAATAATTTCAGCAGTGAGCAGCAGCCAGGATGAACACACTGTATCCTCCGGGAATGCTGCTCCAGCTGCTTTTTTCCGTTTTGTTACGGATTCAAGAAACCTGGAGTGAAATTTCTATTTCTAAATGGTTGCCTGCATTAGCGCGTCGTTGGACATGAATATCGGATGTTATTTGCTGAACACATTGTTTGGGTGGGCGATATGAGCAAAATATTATAAGACATGTTTCATAAATGTTCTCATATGTCAAAAGTCGCAGTAAATACATTTATAATGGATTGATTTCGATTTCAGATACTAAACTTTATATTCATAAAAGAATCCTGAAAAAAGTATCATGGTTTATACAAAATATTAAGAAGTGACACAACTAAAATTACACCGATAATAATCATAAATGTTTCTTGATCATCATATCAGAATGATTTCTGAAGGATCATGTGACACTGAAGAGTGGAGTAATGATGCTGAAAATTCAGCTTTGATCACTGGATATAAAATATATTTTACAATATATTCACATAAAAAACAGCTGTTTTAAGTTGTAATAATATTTCACAATATTACTGTATTTTTAAACCAATAAATGCAGCCGTAGTGAACGAGAGACTTCTTTGAAAAACATTTTTAAATCTTACTATTTAATTTTTTTTCTCAGCTATTTTCCAGATAAATCATTCTTGTTAAATTACGTATTACTGCCTATTTTTGGAAGATAACCAGAAAATAAAATCATTCATTACATCTAAATAAATCCTCACATTATTTCGGTCATGCACTGATTCTGTTGCCCAGCTACTGTAAACAACAGCTCTTAATAGTCGCATTCTTAAAATACCAACTTGACATGTTTTGTGAAGTTATTTCACATTAATCCACAGTTTTGTTGCTCTCAGCTGACTGGAAACATTTGCAGTAACATTGCTCTATTTTCTTTTCTCCAGCACCTCCACCTCCACCATCCAGAGGAGGACCACCACCTCCTCCTCCTCCACACAACTCCGGCCCTCCTCCACCTCCACACAGCTCCGGCCCTCCTCCCCCACTCCCCTCCAGAGGCCGAGGAGCGCCGCCTCCACCACCTCCGTCCAGAGCGCCCACCGCCGCGCCACCCCCACCTCCACCCTCCCGACCAGGTATGGGCGCACCACCACCTCCTCCCCCCAGCAGAGGGCCTGGACCGGCTCCTCCCCCACCTCCACCACCCCAACCTGCCTCCCTGTCTCCACCGGCCCCTCCTCCTCCGCCTCCATCAATGGGTGGGGCTCCACCCCCGCCGCCGCCTCCTCCGGGCCCCCCTCCTCCCGCACCTCCACTAACGGAAGTGGGTTCAGGGGAGCTGTCTGGGGGTAAATCTGCACTCCTGGACCAAATTCGAGAAGGGGCACAGCTGAAGAAGGTGGAGCAGAACAACAAGCCCGCCGTGCCCAGTGGCGGCCGCGGCGCTCTCTTAGACCAAATACGACATGGCATTCAGCTAAAAAATGTGAGTAGATCGGCAAAGACTTGCTGAACCAATGAGAAAAGACACTAATGTTTTCATCTCCCAATTATGACTTTTCTTTTTCTCATTTATTTATTTTTTTGACTTTTTTTTTTTTCTAGCACTTGCATGAGATAAACTCTCATTTACGAATTGTGAGGGGGGAAAAAAATCAGAATTGCGAGTCGCAATTGCCTTTTAAATCGTTTTGATCCGTGGCGGAAACAAGCTTCTGTAGGAATGCGTTAAATTAAATAAAATGGTAACCGTAAAATTATTTTAACGCTACAAAAGATTTCAATTTCAAATGAATGCTGTTCTTTTTAACCTTTTTTCTTTTCGTCAAAGAATGATTAAAAGAGAGATTTTTTTTTTTCCACAAAACACATTGATAATCAGAAATTCTTGAGCATCAAATCATCATGTCAGAATGATTTCTGAAGGATCATGTGACACTGAAGACTGGAGTAATGATGCTGAATTCAGCTTTGATCACTGATTACATTAATATATATTCACATAGAAAACAGTTCTTTTAAATTGTAGTAATATTTTAAATGACTGTTTTTATTATATTTTTCAAACAATTGTCAAAACAAATGCAGACTTCTTTCAAAAACTTTTTTGAACAATAGTAATGCAACTTGCGCAGATGCTAATTATATAATATTAGGAAGTTTTCCAGGCCATAAATTACTCAAGAATTAACAGTAAAGCACTTTCCTTACATTTTCCAAATGTGATGTTACTTTAGCAATTCTGTTTGTTGCCTCTATTAAACTTCATATTGATTTATGAACATGCTGGTGAACAAAAACATTGTGACCTTTTCAGGTACCGGACTCTCCGGAATCGGCTCCGTCTACTCCTGCGCCCTCAGCTGGGATTGTGGGAGCGCTGATGGAGGTCATGCAGAAGAGGAGCAAAGCGATCCACTCTTCAGGTGCGTGATGACGCTTTTATGACGATTACAGTCAGACTCGTTTAGCGTTGTGTTCCAAAACTTAATATTCAATCCATGGTTTTATAGATGAAGATGAGGATGATGATGACGAAGAAGATTTTGAGGATGACGACGAGTGGGATGACTGATGACCAGGGCTGCCCAAAACAATTAAGACACTACATTGCTCTTGTCTTTATAAATCGTATAAAATTGTAATGTAAATGATGACCAATTTGCTGTACATTTTTTCTTCTTCTTTTTGTCGCCTATTTTTCTTTTTTTTTTTTTTTTCTTTTGTATTAATCTGTGCAATACCTCATTTAATCTGTAAAGGTTTGTCATGTATCTTATTTTCCCCTCCTGGATTAACGTGCAATTTTACGTCAAGTTTCTTGATTCGTAGAGTTGAATGTTTTTGGGGCGTTTTTTCGTTTTTTTTTCTTCATCATTAATTGAATTGAGGTCGACTCTAAGGAACAAGACGAGCGAGACTTTAATGTTGATATTGTGAAGCAAGAACACTATTTTCATACTTTTCTCTTACGTACTTTACCTTTTCTTATTCAAAACGTAGTTTAGAACTATTATTTTCTTAACAAAAAAAAAAAAAAGCATATTTAGCCCCATTGCTAATTTGCAAATTTGCTCAGAGTTTGAGTCGGTTTATATTTTTGCACGAATCAAAAAAAGAAAAACTGTTGGGATACAGCGCAATACGACGGTTATGTTTACAACATCTTGTGCTATAGCTACTACGTCAGGACTCTCCTTAACATTAGATGTGAGAAACACTACAGTCATTATAAAATGAAAAATGTTTGCATTTTACTGGCATTACAACAAATCTCACAGGCATGTGGTTTGTTGCTTTTTCCTGTCGGTCGGATACGATTCATGTTGGAATTTAATGTTCATGTGTGCCATTTAAATTAAACCGAACACACTAATAAAGCACTGTGATGCTGTACTAATTCAAAGAGAGGCTCTGACCCGCTCGGCGGTCCGCAGAGGGTCGTATCATATAGTTTCACTGTTTTTAACAGTGTCGTAGAGCAATTAAAATATCAGTTTTTATCCTTTTGTTCAACCAGGGTTGCTTTGCGTTGAGACTTGAAACCTTTGAAATGAGGTTGAAAAAGAATTATTAAAATTGTACACTCAAATAAATGTTAATATTTACAGAACCTTTATGTATTTGCTTGTTTTTATTTGTCTCACTTTGAGAAACCATGAGCAAATCCAAGTACGTGATTCCAAAAATATCTTGTGAGTGAATGTAAAAATCGCACAATACTGAAACATTGTGGTTATTTTTAAAACCCACAGCCTGATATGATATTTCTGAGGTTTATCCAGCCAGCTGATCGCATATGACATTTTGTGTTTGTTTATTTTTTTTTAAGAGTGCTAAAGTTATTTGGCAGGCATTAAGCATGCAAATCAATTGATTTCGGTCATACAAAAAGATACTGTTATACTTCAGAAAGGTGTGTGTGTGTGTGTGTTCCCTACGTTATGGGGACCAAATGTCCCCACAGTTACAGTAATACTAGTACATTTTGACCCCATGAGGAAACAAGCTTTTAAATCATACAGAATTATCTTTTTTGAAGATCTAAAATAGCAGAACGTTTTCTATGATGGGTAGGTTTAGGGGTAGGGGGACAGAATACACACTATAAAAACCATTACGCCTATGGAATGTCCCCATAAAACATGAAAACACAACATGTGTGTGTGTGTTACAGAGGATTTTAGCAGGTGCAAACGTCAGTCAATTTATTAAACCATTTCATTCCAATTTTATCTGCTTTCAATGTTAAAGGAAGTGTTTTAGTTCCATTTCTGAGCATAACTTGTTCCGCAGCTTATTTTTTTCCCCCTCAACAGAAGTTAGCCATGCTTTAAATGTCTTATTACATGCTGTGATATGCATGGAAATAACGTTAGAAGTTGATTAAGACCTTAACGATTCTTCTGTGGGAAAGTATGTGCCTTTCAGAGACGTTCCTGCCACTGCTGCTAAAAACATTTCTCTGTTCGTGGTGAACAGCTGCAGAGTGGATTTAGTCCAGGGGAACTTTTCCAAAATATACAAACATAACCGGGTCCGGATTAAGAGACTGATATTCATACAACTAATGCTCTCCCATTCAAGCCCTGCGTTTGCTTGTGAAAGGCTAATCTTCTGACCTTTGCAACTGTTTTGGTAAGTTCTGCTAAGTAACGCACATACTGTATGACAGAAATAATGACACTGTCCTTATTTTAATCGATTATGGAGTTGATGATTTTTAATCCTTTTAAACCAAGTCCGATATTTACATTTTATACAGACATGAAGTAATGTTAAAAATCATTTCAGTTTACATTTAAAAAGTACATTCACAGCAACAGCAGAAACTACCACAACTACTATTAATAGTAATAATAATATAAAAAAAAAAGGATACAGTGCAAATCTCCAGGTCATTCTCAATACAGAAATCCCTGTTATTTTAAACATGACCAAGTGATCAAGTTTACAGAATTTGTACCATTGAAACCTTCTAATCCAAACTCACCAAACACCTGCACTGATCAGAATTGTTCCAAAGGTTGAGAAAAGCAGTGTCTGTATTTGCAGATGATGCTCTTAAACCCGTTTCCTGTTCTGTCTTACAGCCTGGTTACCGAAGATACTTCGGAACCTCCACCTGCGAAGAGTTAAAAGGTCAGATCTAGTTTAACTAAATTTGTTCACAGCCCAACTAGTTTACCATGACCTCATTTACTATATGCGATCAACACTAAAATCAAGACAAGCTTTCTATTTTTGTTTACTTGTATAATAGTATTCTTATTTATAATTAAACCACTGACTACTCCAAACAGTTTCATTTTCCATAGCACCAAGGCATGTGCCTTATCGAGACGGGCAAAATGGTTTCTATTCATAGCAGCAGTAAGTGTGAGGAATTTGTGGGGTCAGGATGCCTTATCTGAGGATAACCCTGAATTTTCCACTGCCGCATGAGCTGAAGCTAAGATTGAGTTTTATGTTCTGTATCATTTTGTTCATTTCACCACATCTTTTCTTCTGTCTTGGTCAGGGCTGAAACCCCCACCCCTCTAAATAATTAGAAATGGCCAAATTGTCCCCCCAATATTTAATAGTCTTGATGTTGTTCTGCTTCACTCCATTACCTAAACCTATGATGACAAAAAGTGTTAAAGTTATATTTTTTAGGCTGGTCTGCCTCAACAGTTTAACAGCACTCAATGTCAAAATGATTGAGATGACCAATCAAATCAAAGAAGGCGGGGCTTATGTTCAAAGAAAATAAATACGAATTCCAGTGTGATGCTTTAGTTTTAACAGCGAAAAGGTGTGTGATAAGTTGTAAGTAGCTAAACATTTACTATTTTAACTGTTTTATGTTAAATCGTAGTAAATCGATTTACTAATTCGTTCCCTCGATTTACTGTTTCGTTCCCTCGATTTATAAATCATGTGCAAGTACATCAAAAACACAAAGGATTCCTTGTCTCGTCATAGGATGATTTCGATTCGAAATGGTGAAATTTCATAATAAAAGTTTAGTTTGCATCACTGGATATTAGTGTCAGACATTGAACATTTCTATCATAAAACTTCGGAGTCCCGCACATGACATGCAAGAAAAAAAAAATAGTACGCACGATTTAGCAAATTGAGGAAACGAATTAGTAAATCGTGCGCACGATTTAGCAAATCTTGAAACGAATTAATAAATAGTGCGCACGATTTAGCAAATCAAGGGAGCGAAATAGTAAATAGTGCGCACGATTTAGCAAATCGAGGGAGCGAATTAGTAAATCAAGGAAACGAATTAGTAAATCGTGCGCACGATTTAGCAAATCTTGAAACGAATTAATAAATAGTGCGCACGATTTAGCAAATCTTGAAACGAATTAATAAATAGTGCGCACGATTTAGCAAATCTTGAAACAAATTAGTAAATAGTGCGCACGATTTAGCAAATCTTGAAACGAATTAATAAATAGTGCGCACGATTTAGCAAATCTTGAAACAAATTAGTAAATAGTGCGCACGATTTAGCAAATCTTGAAACGAATTAATAAATAGTGCGCACGATTTAGCAAATCTTGAAACGAATTAATAAATAGTGCGCACAATTTAGCAAATCTTGAAACAAATTAGTAAATAGTGCGCACGATTTAGCAAATCTTGAAACGAATTAATAAATAGTGCGCACGATTTAGCAAATCTTGAAACAAATTAGTAAATAGTGCGCACGATTTAGCAAATCGAGGGAGCGAATTAGTAAATCAAGGAAACGAATTAGTAAATCGTGCGCACGATTTAGCAAATCTTGAAACGAATTAATAAATAGTGCGCACGATTTAGCAAATCTTGAAACAAATTAATAAATAGTGCGCACGATTTAGCAAATCTTGAAACAAATTAATAAATAGTGCGCACGATTTAGCAAATCTTGAAACAAATTAGTAAATAGTGCGCACAATTTAGCAAATCGAGAACTACTCAACTTTTACTATGAAATTTTGCCATTTTAAATTGAAATCATCCTATGACGAGACGAGGAATGCTTCGTGTTTTCGACATATTAAACATACAATTGAGAATGAATTTGCATATTTTAAAATAAAAAATAAGAACTTCTTTTACCGTTCTTGTCTTTTTCCTTATTCCGTTAAATCCCATTTAATTATTTAAATCACCCCTGAAAATAAAAAAACCTTTGGTCCCTTTAATGCTCAAGACATGGTTACAGCAATAGGCCATAGTCTTTAAAGAATGCAACTAATATAGACTGGATTGCGACACACCACCTGTTATGAACAGGTGTGGCAACAATGAGAGGTATGCTCACAAGAGTTATTTCAGCTTAAAGGGAGTAGTTTTTTAAATAAGACAAATGTATTTGGCATTACTGCCTGGAGTTTTACAAAAGGTTTCATTTCAGGAAAGATGCTGGTTAAGAAAGCTCTCTAGGTTTTGGGAGATACTCACCCTTCTGAGATTTTTGATGCTACTGCCTCTGATGGAGTCCATGAGTTGATCATGAGCGCAGCGTTGAGGTGTGGATGGTCTGGAGTTCTCTCTGTCATTGATGGGTCTCAGTGCATTCTTCAGCTCCTTTAATATGCTGTGAGTCTCTGTTTGCTTTGCAGCCCCTTTTTTGCCCTTTTTGGACCTGGATTTGGTGGGCCCACGCTGCTGTTTCTTGGAAGTCTCCTCTTGCCGTTTGATGACCTCTGCGATCATTCTGGATGGAGTCTTCTTTTCTGGGATGGAGGCTTCGGATGGAAGAGGAGGAGGTGGTGGTGGTGGTGGTGGAGGTGGAGGAGGAGCAGGAGGGGCGTTTTTCTTTGCCATGTCAATGTGTGGTAGCTTTGGAGATGACCATGGTGAACTCCGAGGTGAGCCGTAAGGAGAAGAGTTGGCCGTGCCCTTCTGAAGCGCAACCGTTCTTGGGTTCGTGGGTGTCGCTGCACCTCCTTGCTGTTGACGCAGCTCCTGCATTCTCTTCTGTCTTTGGAGGTCTTGGTTACGGGTGAGGATGGTCGTCATGCTTATACGAGGGCCTGGAAGGTCGAACTGGTACCCCAGCTTTATCAGTGTGGTGTTCTCCCTGAGTAACTTTACAATCTCCATTTCCACCTGACCTCCACAAATGTGCCGTTGGTTGTGAAATCGCATTTCCGTAAGAGTATTGTTTCGGGTAATGGCTTGTACCAGTGCCAGGATACCCTTCCCTGTAATAAAGTTGGACTCAATGTTGAGATTTGTGATGTTGCCGTTTTCTCTCAGCATCTTGGCAATGGCAAAAGCCACCTGGTCATCTGCATGTGTGTTGGCAAGACTAAAGAAACGTACATGTGTGTTAGAACGCAAGGCCTCTGCAAATCGTATTAGAGTGTCTTGGGAGATATTGTCAATGTTGTTGAGGTTGACTTCAGTGGTATCTGGGTCATTGTTCAGGATCTTTTCCAGAACCTCGTCCACCACAGTGGGGTTTCCTGACATGCGACTGGGCTCCTGAACTTGGACCTTTGGTTCGCCCATCAGTGGAGAGTGTCGTCTTACAGGCTCTGCCATTCTGTGATTGGACTGACCGTTGGAAGACCAACACTCCTGAGGTTGAGTAGGACTGTTGTCTTCATTTTCTTCTTCCTCCACCTCGTCCTCTTCTTCTTCTTCTTCCACTTCCTCCTCTTCTGTCACTGGTTCATCCAGTTCACTTTCCTCTTCTTCCTGTTCCTCTTCTTGTTCTTCTTCAACGTCCTGATATGTCTGTGCGCCTTTCTCATTTTCTTCAGCCTCGTCTTTTTCATCCCCAGATTCTTCGGTGTCACTCTCAGTTAAACATTCCTCCTCTTCTCTGCCATCTTCATCATTCTGGAATTGATAAAGTCATTGTTAGAAAAGCACAACTGCTATTGGTCCTAGTGCTATTATGAGATCTGGAGTCCCAGACCCATGGTGTCCCTTCACCTTTCCAATCATTCCTTTTCCCGGATTATAAAGGTATGTATATTATTGTGTTACATTATTGTGTTATGTACATTATTATTATGTACATTGGTTATTTTGTCGCAACAAAAAAAATCTTTAAATATAGCATCTACTCTCCTTTAGTTTTAACCCAACACTCTCAGAAAAAAAAGTGCAAAAATTAGGGATACAAGCGTTCACACCAAGAACGATAACGATATAGTTCTAAAAAAACTGTTCTAAATATAAAAGAATAGCGGAGTCCAACTGTAACTATTACAGCACTGCGAAATTTTATCGTTGGAGTCACTTTCAGAAAGATTTTGTCCAGAATCCATCCTTCCTTAAATAGCTCGAGCATTTAAAGCGGCAGACAACAAATCTTAAAAACCAACTTAAAATTGGTGCTTTTGGCCTTGTCACTTTGTACACTACTTTATTTATCCATAAAGGGTAAGGGTTGTACCATAATATAGTACCTTAAGGGTACATTTTACTATTCTAAGGTACTATTATGTATAATTTATTAATAAATAAGGTACAAATGTGTATCTTTGAGGGACTCCCCCAGTGATAAAATGGTTAGTTTTTGAGGTTGTGGATCACTGACCTGACTAGGGCTTGTGGAGCCAATCCTCTCCTCCTCCAACAGTTTTCGTGTCTCATTTTCCCAGTATTTCATCAGAGCTTCCCTGCTGAATGTTCCAGTGGGAGTCTTGGCTGTCTGATCTCTCTGTCGCAGTCCGATGGGAAGATTGCCGTCTGGGTCAATATCGGCCAACTCCTTCTCCAGCTCCTGGAGTTCCTCAGCAGTCAACGAGGCCAACAACTCATCTTCATCCAAATCCTCGTACTTACTCAGTTCCCGTCGGTAGCCAAATGTACTCATGGCCTCTTGGTAGTTTGCTCGAAGTCTGAAAGATTTTGTCTCAGTATTGGTACATCAGATCTTTCTAGTGCTCTGGGATCTTATGAGTGGTGCGAGTGAGAGTTAGAGCTCATCTACTGTGGTGGGCAGCTGGAGGGGTCTTAAGAGGAGGATCAGAGAGACGTGGTACAAAGCCCCAGCCCATGATGTTGTTGCTTTTTTGGGAGGCAAGAGTCAATCAGACAGAGCTGCAAAAAGCATGTGAGCTCACAACATGGCCACAGCGAGGCCTGTCAGTAAACGCTGACTGCATTGTTCATGTCCAAAATAAGCAGATGGACTCTGAGGAGATGGCTTAGGGAGAAATGGTAATGTCCTTATAATAGCAAGTTGTTTTTTTACCAGCAAGGTGGTAAATATTGAATTTGAAACACGTGCAAAACCTATTCTGAACGGTTTACTATGGTTTGCATCACTTCACAGCTTAAGTGGGTAAATTATGCTAAATTTGAAGGTACAATTTAGTGCTCCTGACATTAAGAGTATCCTTGGTCTAGAATTAGACAGCATACTCTTAAGTGCTCTTATTTTTTTCATTTGCGCCAAAAATACCACATCAAGCAAAAAGTAACACGTCACAGGCTAATAGCGTGGACAGATTATCCCGAGAACTGTTATCAGCCTGGCACGAACCATTGTGAGGATTTAAAAAATCCTCTTCTCTCTTAGCCTTTTACTGGTTTTGTCTCGCTTTTGATGTCATAATCAGGATTAAAATTTGCTTTATTATTGCGTTCATCGAAGCATACGTCATACTATCAAATCCTCAGCTTGTCTAAAAAGTAGTGAATCTGAAGAGAGGCTAAAGGTTAATATGGTGTAGATATGAATGGATTTTAAAGGCCATAAACTCTCAAGTCAGGCCTGTGTGTTTGTAATGATCAGATTTGGACTGAGTGTGAACACTCAGATAAGATGTTTGTTGTCCCATAGGATCCAAACAACCACGAGAGGCTGTGTTTATGGCAGGAACACAATGTCCGCTGCATCTCCGATTGGCGTTGACAGCTCAGGAATGTTGTTGCTCTGATAACAAGGGTCTCTAGCAACACCAGATTCCGCAAAATCCTCGGTGTTGTCGGATTAGGGCCGGGATGAATGTTGGTGAAAATTGAAATGTATGCCAAATCGTTACGGTTTAAAAATTAATCCAATTTCTAGCATGCAAGTATTTAGAGTAAATCATGTCCAGGTTAAATTTGATTTCCAAGTCAAAAACAAAATGAAAAATGATATAATCACGATGACGTTATTTAGAAACAAACCGAGAAATAAAACAAATTGGAATAAAATGCATATATATCTAGTGTTCATCCATTCGACCATAGACATCGTGTTCTTTGTAGAGCAGGAAGTTCTTCAGTGCCGGAGGGAAAGGAACGGTGCTCATGAACTCTGGGTCATTCAGTCTTCTCAGTGTCATATGTCTCCTGATAACCAACCTGGCCTGGTGTTTCAGAGGCTGTGGATTCCCTACAACCAAACAGACGTTAAGAAATGCTTGTTTCATACAGGTTTGAATGGTGAACAGAAGTGACTTACTGAGGATGTCACAGATGTTGGGCCACTCCTCCTGTCTCTCCAGAATGGGTTGAAGTTTGGAGCAGATGTGCACGTGACTCACGTAATCCAGGAGTGTTTGCACCACCCTCCCAGCCAAGTGCGTCATCCACGACACGCTAATGAACTCGCAAAACTTGAAAACACAGAACAGAGTGTATACTTAGGATTAATCACGCAGATATGAGGTGTTTTATACGTTCATGGTGCACAGGTAAGGCCTGGTTAAGGTTTTCAGGTGGTTAGAACATGCTGAAATGGCGCAACTATTTAGTGAATCCATCCTATTGGCTTCTAGACCCCAAATATGATGCTTAAAGTCCTTTTATTCAGATTACTCTTGATATGATTCACTTAGGCCCTGTTTACACCTGGTATTGAGATGCGTTTTGGTCGATCGGATCACAAGTGGATGAGGGAGACACATTTCCATTTACATCTGGGGTTTTAATCCGTTGACTTTCAACCACTTCTGTCCTGATTTCTTTGAGGGGAGGGTCTATGGGTGGACCCTAAATGTCAGGGTTTTTTCAGATTCTAATGGACGAAATTTGCTTGCAAAATTTTCATATGAACGCAAAAGCTTTCTTTTATGCTCTGACAGCCGCAAGACCGGCCGAACGCTGTGAGTGTGTGTTAGAAATCGGGAATGGTGAGAGAACCCAAACTTGGGTTTTCAGCCGACAAAGTTTAAATCATGTCTAGCAAGCGCACTTTAGAAGGCGGACTTTTGTTTCAAACCAAGTGTGCTGCACAAGTCCAGAAAAGGACAACATGTTTCGATCGCTCCCATGTGGCTGGATGCAGTATAGGTCATAAACCCTGCCCTCGCCATATAATCTTATGGGATGTGAGACAAACTAAACTATCAATTTACAGTTCAAATAATTTTTTTCCAAAGATGGCTTATGTCATTTTAAGTAGTTTTTATCACATTATGATGTGTGTGTTTTTTTTAACAAGTTTGTTTTCAGTGCATTTAGTGTGACGTCATGATTGACAGCTGAGATTGACAGCTTCTCTGAGCAAAGTGGTCACTATAGTACCTTTTTTTCGGGATTTTCAGGAGGAGATTGGAGCTTTAACTTTCATTTCTATTTTTTCATAGCTGTGTATTTCACACCCACATAATGAGCTGCAGTAAACTAATAACCCATTTTGCAGAAATGTGGGCGGGGCATGACACAGCGCCTCCACTCCCTGCGCAGACTCAAGGCCCGAATCATCGCGAGATGTCAGAGCCATATTGGTACATTTGCGGCTTCGCTTTTCTCCAATGGAAGGGAGTGAAGGTGCGTCATCCGTCTATGGTTTGAAAACACTACGAAAGCAATCCGGTCGAATAATTTTTCGACTACCTCTGGAAGTGGTCAAAAGTGGACAAGCTCAAAATTTTTTTGACCTGTATTTAACGTCGTCCACTTGTGATCTGCTCTACCTTAATCCCAGGTGTAAACGAGGCCTAAGAATGAACCTGCTGCACAATAAAATGCACATGCATCTTTTTTAAAGTAAAGATGAATTGCAACAATGCATTATAAACCTAATGTACACCGATATAAGGTGTTACTAGACCAGCACAGGTGGTTCAGATGGTTTTCAGGTGGTTTGTGAATAAGATGCAGATTTTAGTGAATCCACCCCAAATATGATGCTTACGGTCACTTTGTTTGGATTGCTTTTGATTTGCTGTGGCTGGCCCTGAGCCTCTGTCCATGTGTACGTCCTTACAGGCTTGTCATGATTACACTCGAAGCAGCTTTCTGCGTGGTAGCCATTATTAAGGAGCAGACGCTGCATCATTTCATCTTTGAGACAGTATTGCAGCGCCGTGGGAAATACAGTGTCGCTG
>CM076066.1:1282500-1325000 GCA_038088235.1 Zacco platypus | reverse complement strand
CACCATTACTTTTTATCACAGAAAACAAAGTCCTCAATAAAACTCAGCCCAACACACCCGTCAGTGTTGCTCAGCCAATAAATTGTTGTGTTTTAATCTTGGAGTCACTCAAATCCTCTTTTACATTTGTTTAATTATATTTCCAACAACATGATCCAAAGCTATAAAAGCCATGATGGTGCTCACACTGGTTGCAATAAAAACAAAGGTTCTAATCCAACAGCTTTTCCCATCATTTAACACAAAGTTCTCAAGAAGAAAGCAGTTTCAGCGCCTCAAGCATTTCTGCTGTAATCATGGAGTTCCTTGAGTTAAAATGAATCTTAACAGATTTTTAGGGCAAGTAAGAGCATTAAAGTTTGAATCTTCATAAATAATGGGCCATGCTTACTTTAGTTCCTATTCATCATAAAAAAAAAACCTCTCTGTTTTAGGAAAATTATCTTAGAGAACTTGAATCGAAACTTGTTTCTGTGATTAAAACTTTTAAAACTATGTGCTGTTTACTAACATTAAATGTGAAAATTAGCATGAAAAATATTAAGCATACATATTTAGGAATTATAAAATGTATATTTATTTATTTCTCTTTTTTAATGATTTATTCATTAGAAAATGTGCTACATAGACATCAAAGTACAATATATAACATCAAATATGTAACAAATAAAAGTACACTGGCTTAAATAAAGTCTAAAAAATATTGAAATGTTGACAAATTTTTAAAGTTTTAACTGCTTTTTGTTTCAAAGAATATCGTATAGAGTCAATATAATGTTCAAATTCTCTCTTAAAATGTTTTTTGCAAGAAAACTTGCATTTATGAATATGAAACTTTTTAAGGACTACAAGGCTTTACACACTTCCGTCGTTACACACAAATCCCTCCGTGTGAAACCGAAGACACGGAAATCGTTCCTATTACGCAAAAAATTCTGCTATTTTATGTTATATCTTTAATCAAACAACATGCAGAGTATGTACTTTAAATAGATGCTTTAACTAGAGATGGGAAAAATACATACTATGACTTATTCTGAATTTTTTTTAATCATTATATAGTCTGTCTGTATAAACCTGTAGCCAAACACAAAAGTCTAAAATTATCGCAAAAGCGGAAATTAGAAGGTATCAAGCCACAGTTGTGAAGCAATGACTCTCTGGCAGCAAATCCCCCAAACCCTCTTCCGACCCCACCTACCTGCGCTCCGGCTCTACAAGTTCGGACTCGTTGGAGAAACTTTGTTCTTTCACACAGTGATTTTTTACTGTACTCACTCTTGTGATAATCTGTTACATGTTGAGTTGATTTCTCACGCGCTTCAAGAATGAGTGAAACAGAAGATGACAACCAGCTGGACTCAGAAACTGAGGGCGCAGACGTCGAGATGTGTTTGATGACTGAAGTGGGTGAGTTCGGCATCTTCAGAGAGAAAGTCGTTTGTAACGAACATTTGTATTTACCAACGTTCCATTTATTAAATGTTTTTATGCGAACGTTCCATTTCATCATTCTGCAACAATGTTCTCTGAACATTCTAAAACAACTTGTAACATTCTAAAAAAAAAAAAAAGTTACAAAGTAACAACGAACGTTGGCTAAAGTTCTGAGAACTTTATCTGGAGGGAACGTTATCTGTCAGCTGGGGTCACATGGTCAGTTTCTTTTTCAGTGCAGCTGGGCATTACAAGTCGTATTTCAGAGCTAAAAAGATGAATAATGTGATCAAACTCGTTTGTTGCAGAGAATACATACACACTAAAATGACTTGACCTCATTTGCATATACCAGACAAAACAAAACGAACTAACCAGAAAGACAAGCTACATACCATAATTAACTGCATGCAGGTGTTTATTTATATATATATATATATATATATATATATATATATATGCTCTTTTATGTCTATTATGTCAGCTCGCTTGATTCTGTTGCTTTTTACTGTAAGAACGTCACAAACATGCTATTAAAAGTGATCTCATGTTTGCATTAATAATGTATGATGATATTCGTTGCACATGTCTGAAACACATGCTCTAGCTCTAAGAAAGTCTGTTTTATGGACATTTTTTTATGTAATAAGCTGGAATAAGTTTGTGTGGTGGAGGCGTTATTATAGTTTTCCTTGTTTTCCGGCCGTTGCTATAGACATTTTCCACCCAGCCAAGCAACATCTGTTTTATGTTAATTCTTGCCATTATGCTTTGCTCTCTGGTTGGTTTGTTTTGGTTGGGTTTTCCCTTCACTGTCAGTAAACATTCAATCAGTGTGTGATTTGCTTCATGCAATGCCTGTTGAATCTATTATGTAAATCAATAGTTCGTTTAAATATGTAAATGTATTATTACTTGTTAGTTATCATCGGCAAGATTCACAGGATTTCCTTTTTCCCAGATTATTCTCAACAGGTGCCAACATACAAATCTAGAGCTGATGGTGAAGATGTGCCAAAAGTGGAACAGGTTTGTCCACCTTATTTAAGACAAAACACGTGTTTATTAGTGAGGCATTTAACGGAATTAATTTAGTAATTCAAAGCTGTTGATTAAGGAACTTCCATGACCTTTTCTGTATCTTTTGCATGACTAAACGGAGGTGATTTTGAGCGTCCCACTTTGTTGTTTGCAGGCTGATTTCAATGGTAACCCAGACTCGCTGTTTTTCAATGATGGAAAGAGACGGATTGACTTTGTTTTGGTCTATGAGGACGAGTCTAAAAATGCATCAAATAAAAAAGGCTCACTTCATAGGAGAAGAGTAAGTCAAAGTCTCTTTATTCTTAACCTAAACAATGCTTGAAGTTGAGATGAAACAGAAGTAGCGATGTGAGGCTGTCGGGAGGACTCGATTTATAAAAATTACCCAGAAGTGGCGCATGCATGGAATCCATGAACCGGATCATTAGACTGTTTCTAATTAAAAGCATTTAAAAACCGTATAATTCTATTGTGAATTCATAAATGCTGCGATTTAATATGTTTGTGCTTTAATTATTTGCATTCGTGTCGGTTACGTGCATTACAGTAAATGCGGCTCCACATCAACCGTTATCATTTACATGCTTGGATCGCGTCTTAAACTCAATCTCGGCATTCGAGGTGGTTAAAACGTTCATCTGGGAGCACAGTGCGTGCCGTTTATCAGATTTGTAACTCATTTATAAACTACTCAAACACAGAAGAATACATCAATATGTGTCTAATGCTAAAATTTGATAATTCACACTTCTGAAGTTGCAATTACGAGCTCGTTGCATCCAAGTTTCAAAATGGGAGGGTGTTCATGTGCGATGTTTACCTGGGAAACGATAATTCACGTGAAGGCACTGTTTCAAAATAAATTACATATATTATATTATATTAAATATTATTGTAATGTATTTAAACAGTGTTGTTCTATAAAACCATTGATTACTTGCTTTTGACACTTTATTTGAACCAAAATTATTGCCTCATTGTTATTATGTATTTTAAGTCATTTTAAAGGCGATTGTTTGCTTAGGCCTTACCACAAAAACAATATTCAATTACTCAATTAACAAAATAATCGTTAATGACATGGGGGGTGGGGACTTGGTTCTATGCATCAGTTGTTGATTGGATGTTTCGATGTGGGCGTGGCACTCAAAATACTGTAGGGGCGGAGTTTAAGTGCACTAAATGAATACGTTATTAGAGAAAAGAAATGTTCACATATTTATAGTTACAGTTTTGTTGTATTTTGCAATGCCTCAATGTTGTTGTTATTTCTCTTCTTTTAAATAAACATATGATCATTAAAAAAGAAAATAGATGAAGAAACTTTAAACCCTAAAAATGGGGAAAAATCTTGAAACTTGTCCAAAGCCTGAGTGATATTTTACCCACATTTTGTGAGATTCACACACACACACTAAAAACCTGACATCAAACTCAAGCCACTCATTCATACACACCAAAAGCGGTGAGTTTTATCTCTTTTTTCTCATTGATTCTCTAGCAAATACGAAGACAGTGTTTTGAAGAAAGCCTGATGGAGATTGGCGTGGAATTGGAGGCGACACAATCTGTAAGTTGTTTAATCGCATATTTAAATAAGACTTCCTGTAGAGACCACTTTCTTTATTGACGTTCTTGTCCATTCCTGTTTCATTTATGGTTTCTACCAGTAAGTATGGACTTCTCAGGAAGGGTACAGCAAGTCTTGTCTCAACCTGTTAATCAGATCTGCAGGAATGTTATTGTTATAGACGAATGCACGTACAACTTCCTGTAGCGCTGAGTTTCCTCTCTGGCTGTGTTTTGCAGGTGATAGATGAGAAACTTTTCTATGTGAAAGTGCACATGCCTTTCGATACGCTGTGTTCTTACGCTGAAGTCCTGCATATCAAACTGCCCATCCAGCCCAATGATCTGGCCCCACAATCCTCCACGTACAACTGCTTCACCAAGCACTTCTACCCCAGCGAGGACGTCATTGCCAAGGAGACGGACTTCTTCACGGCCCCCTTCAAGAAGGATCAGCTGAACTGTTTCTACGTGAAGGACAGAGAGCAGTTCTTCACGCCTGCCATGAGGAGCAGAATGGTGCGTTGAACGTCGAAGAGTCGGTCGCACTTTACCTTCACCTGTCTCTTACTGATCTGCCGTCCGTTACAGGCGTACTACGTCCTCAACCGAGCTTCGTATGATGTCAAAGGAAACGTGAAGAAGTTTGGCTTCTCCAAACTGCTGAACGGAGGCGTGTACAAAGATGCGTATCCGTTACATGATGTAAGTGTCCATCAGACACCACACGTGAAAATATCATACTACTTTTCCCCAGTCACAGTAAGGGTTATTATCGTTTACTAAAACTACTTAATATATTTTTGTTAATTCAAAAAGAATATTACATGAAAAACTTAAACTAAATGAAAATTATTTGTTTGCTTGGAAACTAACTGAGGTTTAAGCGCGAAAAATACTAAATGGAAACAAATAAAAACTACAACTGAAATAAAAATAAATTAAACCTAAATAGTAATATTAAAAAACACTAATAAAATACTATATAAATATTAAAATTATATTTAAAATTAATCTGAAATGTAAGAAAACTGACAATATAAAATAAAAAATATAAAAATAAATTACAATGTAAAAAAAGCTCAACTTAAATATTAATAAAGTCTATAATAGTGTATATATATATATATATATATATATATATACACTATTATAGATTATTACTATTATTTATATATATATATATATATATATATATATATGTATAATAACTAAAAATAAATAAATTTGATTAAATTAATTATAGGTTATTAAAGTAAATCAATTATAAAAATATTTAAATTCATATCAATAATTAAATAATACATTTCAAACTGGGGTTCAGAGAAAAACTATTAAAAAAATAAATACAGTAATAGAAAAAAGATCAAACTAGTTTAATTTAATAATAAATAATAAATGAATAAATATAGTAAAAATGTTAGTATAAATAAATATAAGTAAATCAAACATGTGTGTATTTATATATACATAATAAATAAACCGTACACGCACATATATTATGTTGACTCAAACTTTTATTTTGCATGCGATTAATGGTTTGACAGCACTATAAATAAAACATCTAATATTGTAGTTTGAGTAGAAAAAACTGGATGTAGTTTTAGTTCTTTGCTGCAGTATTAAATGATCACTAATGTGTTTTTTGCTGGTGTTTTTGTGATTCATGTAACAGTGCAGATTTAATGTGAAATCTAAAGAGCCCAACTGCCCAAATGAACGATTTCTGCTTTACAACGAGTGGGCGAATCCCAAGAACTTCTACAAGATGCAGCCGCTGGACCTGATCAGGTCTGAAAAACATCTGTTTGTGTCATTAGACTATTGCATTCATGCAGTTTGTGTTTGAGTGTCTAGTCTGACTTCTGCTCCTCTCCTTGGATTGACCAGTCAAGTCACATTGTAGAAAGGAGCAGCATTAATGTTTGAAAAATCTTCAAGACAATTTCATTTGTAAAGCAGCTCTGAAAGATAATTATTCAGTTCAATAATTATGAAACAACTTTGATCCAGCTGTGAAGCAGCTCAGTTCACTTTAGTTAATATGTGCCTGTTTTCAGGAAGTATTTCGGCGAGAAGATCGGGATTTATTTTGCCTGGTTGGGTTTCTACACACTCATGTTGTCCCTCGCTGCCGCGGTTGGACTCGGCTGTTTCATATACGGATACGCAACCAGAGAGAGCAGCACATGGAGGTACGGCACTCTCATAACATGGCACTGTTGTGCTTCACAGTACCTGTAAAGCGCGAAAATGGACTGATCATCGCTCTGTTTGTGCAGCAAAGAGGTGTGCGACCCTCAGATTGGTGGACAAATCGTCATGTGCCCGCAGTGTGATAAAAACTGTCCGTACTGGAAGCTGAACATCACCTGTGAGTCCTCTAAAGTGAGTACTACTTTTGTAGGTCAAAACCCAGAAATGAGTATTTTAGCATTTTCGGTTTCCATCCAAAATTGCAAAATTGAAATATAACACATAAAACATTTGCTAATAAGTCACCGTTTCCATCCCATGTGTTGAAGAGAGCAAAATTATAACTTCCTGGAAAGTGGGCACAAAATACCTGTAATAAAAATGGAAGTTGTTGCAGTCGAGGAAGCCACTGGCTTTTTTTTAAAAGACTTGCATCATCTTACGTTTGGGAATGTGAGACATTTCTGTGAGGACATTATTCCCAGCCAACCGTTTTGATGAGAGACGATCTCAGAATTACCAAACCAACATTAGAGATCTTGTGCGATGAAATTGGACTCGAGGTTTTCGAGGATTATTTCTCTTTAGAATTAAAATTTACTCACAACCCATGTCATCCATGATGTTTTTTTCTTCAGTGGAAAAGAAATGAAGGTTTTTGAGGAAAACATTCCAGGATTTTTCTCCATATAGTGGACTTCAATGGGGTTCAATGAGTAAATGTCAGTTTCAGTGCAGCTTCAAAGGATCTACATGATCCCAGACGAGGAATAAGAGTCTGATCTAGAGAAACCATCGGACATTTTCTATAAAAAATAAAAACTATATACTTTTTAACTACACATGCTCGTCTTGCACTGCTCTGCGATGCTCCACGCATTACGTAATCACGTTGTAAAGGTCATGTGACGTAGTTGTAAGTACAGCGGTAGGGCGAAAAACTCTATCTCATTTTCTCCTCCAACTTCAAAATTTTTTGTAAAGGCCGTTTGAGACTTTAGTCTTTGCACGTTCACTTCACGTTCAGATATTAGATTGGTACTTCTGCCTACGTCACACGTAACGTGATTACGTAATGTGTGGCGCATCGCAGAGCAGTGCAAGATGAGCATTTGTGGTTAAAAATTTACATTTTTTTGTAGAAAATGTCAGATGGTTTCTCTAGATCAGACTCTTATTCCTCGTCTGGGATCATGTAGAGTCTTTAAAGTTGCACTGAAACTGACATTTACTCATTGATCCCCATTGAAGTCCACTATATGGAGAAAAATCCTGGAATGTTTTCCTCAAAAACAACAGAATGATATAAACATCTTGAATGAAATGGGGGTGAGTAAATTATCAGGAAATTTTAATTCTGAAGTGATCTAGTCTAATGTCATCTACAGCTTATAATTGGCACGATGAGTTTATCAATCAGCGATTGTCGCTTTTATTTAGAAGGCGGGACGTATAAACACTGCGGTGCTCTACACACATGAACATGTTGCTATTGCACAGCGTCTCCTCTGGAGGATTTGGGGATTTCGTGTCTGATCTAGGATTTAACTGCTGGTGTTTGCGAAATTCACTTTTTGTTGTTCTGATCATGTGTTTCTGTGCTCGTTTTCCTCCAGAGACTGTGTGTATTTGATAACTATGGGACGTTAGTGTTTGCTGTTTTCATGTCTGTTTGGGGTGAGTGATGTCATACACTGGTCACATGATTCCATGCATATTTGAACCCTAATCCTAGCTTTATTATACTAAACCTTTAAATACTCAACATTGCATCAACAATGCTTTTACATGTTATTAATGGGACCTTATTTTAAAGTGTTGCAATTTTTTATAATGCAACGTTTAGAGCGTCTTGTTTTGACAAAGCACTTGCATGCAATGTGTTTTATCGTTCACAGTGACGCTGTTTCTGGAGTTCTGGAAACGATACCAGGCCGTGCTGGAGCACGATTGGGACACGGTGGAGTTTCTTCAACAGGAGGAACAGCCACGACCCGAGTACGAGGCCAAATGCATCCATGACAGAACGAACCCTGTTACGCGGGTGCGAGTTTCACTGGATTCAGTCGCTGTTTTCATTGTATTAGGTGTTTGACTTCAACAGAAAGCACAAAAACACATTAAATATGCAGTGGGCTTTTGTGTTTGTTTTGTACAGGCTAAAGAGAAGGTGCCGTACACGGCCTGTGGGAAGTGCATGAGAGTGTCATGTGGCATCGGCACTGTGCTATTCTGGGTAATTTTACACTTTCTAACTCATACGTTTAAAGTAACATCTAGGCCACTTTACATTGCACATAAAATGGCTTCTCAATGTCATTTCATGTTGATTGAGAGATTAATCTTTTTATCATCTCGTGCAGATTCTGTTGATTATAGCATCGGTGGTCGGGGTGATCGTGTATCGCTTGGCGATGTTTATGGCTTTCTCTTCAAATTTGCGTTTGGATTTGAAGAGTCACAAGGAGCTGGAGCCGTTTACGGAGTACGTCACCCCTCAGATAGCCACTTCCATCACAGCCTCCATCATCAGCTTCATCATCATCATGATTCTCAACAACGTCTATGAAAGAGTGGCCATCTGGATCACAGATTTTGGTACGTCACCAGCTTCAGCTGTAGGTTCACAAACCCCTGTGACCTAAAAGAAACCCTTTTTGGTAGCACTTTTTTTTCGTTAACGCTAATTGACAGTTCCATACTGTTCCATACTGTACAGTTCCATACTGAGGAAAAGTGTTTTGTAGATCCTCAAAGTAAATAAGTGGCTCATTCTGTGTGCTACAGAGCTGCCGCGGACCAAAACGGAGTACGAGAACAGCCTGACGCTGAAGATGTTCCTCTTTCAGTTCGTGAACTATTACTCGTCCTGTTTCTACATCGCTTTCTTCAAAGGGAAGGTGGTGGGCCATCCGGGACAGCCCGTCTACTGGTTTGGGGCGTTCCGCAATGAGGAGGTGAGACATTTTCCGCCACATAAGAAAAAAAATCATGCTTTTGTAAATTATGACACACTTAGTCGAAATTATGACATACTAAGTCATATTTATGAGATGAAAAGTCATAAGAAATTTACTTAAAAAATAGTTATAACATAGTTATGACATACTAAGGTCTGAGCTGAAACTATGACATTAAAAAGTTTAAATTCTAACTTAAAAGGTCAAAATTCTGACTTAAAAATTCATGATTATGAGATATATATGTTGTCTTTTTAGTCTCATAATTATGTCTTAGTATGTCATTATGACTTGGTATATAATATATACCATATCATTTAGCATGCCATAATTTTGACTTTTTGTCATAATTTCAATTTTTTATGCCATAATTTCAACATTTTAATGTCGTAATTGTGACTTTGTCATAATTTCGACTTGTCATAATTTTGACTCTATGTCATCATTTCAAGTTTCTAATGTTATGTTTTATAGTTTAAGTCATATTTTCGACTTTTCATCTCATATCATTTAGCGTGCCATAATTTTCACCTTTTAAGTCATAATTTCATCTTAACATAGATTTTTTGTCATATTTTTGACTTTGCATCTCATATCATTTAGCATGCCATAATTTTTGTCATAATTATAACTTTTAAGTAATAACTTGAATTTTTTGTCATAATTTCAACTTTTTATGTCATAATTTTGACATTTTAATGCCTCAATTTCAACTTTTCATCTCATAAATTCAACTTTTATATAACAACATGCATCAACTGATATGCAACTATATTCCTTGAATGCAATGCAAGTTGCTTTGGATAAAATACGTAAGTGTGAAGTTTGGTACATGTCTTTATTTCATACAACAATATTGCATTCAGTGTGATCCTGGCGGCTGCCTGACTGAGCTGACCACACAGCTGGCAATCATCATGACTGGAAAGGCCGTCTGGAACAACATACAGGAAGTCCTACTGCCGTGAGTTTCACACAGCGATTGAGACCTACTGTCCGTAGTGCTAAACTTGTTTCAAATAACAGAACATTTTGATGATATTAAGATATTATAAAAATTAACATCATGATAAAGTTGGCTTGAATTTTGATTTGAACCTTGAATGGTTAGTCAGCGATCATCAGCACAATCCACAGAGAAGATAAACAACCACAGCAATTAATAAACTGTGTTTCTAGGTGGTTAAAGAATCTGATGCTTCGTCATTGCACCAAGGTGGATTCAGAAAAAGTGATTCCTCGCTGGGAACAGGACTATCAACTCCAGCCAATAGGAAAGCTCGGCCTGTTTTATGAATACCTGGAGATGGGTGAGATGCTACGCACACATTTGAATCATCCAATCAGCTGCGAGGACCCTGTTGTCTGAATGTGTTTTTTGTCTGTTGCATTCCCACAGTGATCCAGTTTGGTTTTGTGACTCTGTTCGTGGCGTCTTTCCCATTGGCTCCTCTCCTGGCGCTGATTAACAATCTGTTTGAAATCCGTGTGGATGCCTGGAAAATCACTACTCAGTTCCGTCGAATAGTTCCGGAAAAGGCCCAGGACATTGGAGCCTGGCAGCCCATCCTACAGGGGGTGGCGATTCTAGCAGTGGCCACAAATGTGGGTTGAAAATATTTTAGACGATTCACATTTTGATGAACCGATATTGATTCTTCACCCAAAAATGAAAATTCTCTCATTGTTTACTCACCCTCATCCCATCACCGATGTACATGACTTTCTTTCTTCATATAAACACAAATGTGTCCAAAAAATATGTCCAAGGGGAGTTTATAAATATTAAATAAAAGAGGGCCCAAGACGGAGCCTTGGGGAACACCAGTGATAACAATAAAGTACATCTCAGCTCACTTTACAAAAAAGTACACAAACAAATACACAAGTATACGTATATATATATATATATATATATATATATATATATATATATATATATGAGATGATCGAGATATATTATCCTTTCATTTCTCCCAACTTATTGAATTTTCATGTATATGTGCATATATACATGAAAATTCAATAAGTTGGGAGAAATGAAAGGATAATACAGAAGGTTTTGTGCTTTCAAAGTCTGTCAATTTTTATTACAAAATTTCAAGCAATAAATGTTGTTTTGATGCTGTTTCATGTGGTACGTGAACCGATCATCTCTTCCACTTTACTACTTCTGTCATTAAAACAACTTTTTATGACGTTGCTCCACCATTTAAGAGTTAATATTTAAAAAAATTAATTGAAGTAGAAAAGTTATTATTATATGACATTACATTATGTTTAAATGTTTGACATAATTTGGCATGTACTGTACCTGATAAATTTCCAAATGAATCAATTCTGTTTGAATCAAGGTCGGATTTGAATCAAATCACAAGCTTTTGTATCAAAATCGAATTGAGAAATTTGTGTCAATACCCGAATCGTCAATATTGTGTCAGTGCCCTGATTTTGCAGCTTGTGTGATTTACGTCATGGTCACTCACTGTCTGCGTCTGTTTTCCTCTCCAGGCTGCCATTATTGCCTTCACTTCGGACATGATTCCTCGGCTGGTTTATTACTGGGCATTTTCCGTGAGCCCTTATACAAACGGATCAGACCACACCATGACGGGCTTCATCAACAGCTCGCTGTCTGTATTCAACATTTATGACTTCACCAATACGAGCAAACCTAAAGATGACATCACACCACACTGGTTCACCAACATCACAACATGCCGGTCAGCTTGTAAAACATCCCCAGTTATTACAGCATGAACGACAGCTTGCTCATGGTTTAATGCATAGATTTATTTAAACATTTAGAAAAGTGAGAAAGGGGCAACTTGTGTCGGATTATAACAACACTAGGATGTTTGGATAATTTATATAAAACCACCCAAACATGACATCCATAGACTTGCGTAGAAAAGAGCAGAAGCTTGTGTAGTGATATGGCTGGTGGTAACAGATGTAAAGGATTGATCTGTAGTTTTTAAGGTGGAGTTCAGAGAAGAGTCCTTTAAAACCAAAACAAGTTTTACAGCCTGATGTCACAGGAGAACCTTTTAAAGCTTAAACAAATAACCTTTTAGTTCTTTAGAAAAGCAATTAGTGCTGATTTAAAGAGCCTAGAAACCAAATATACTGATCTGAAGAACCTATAAACATCAAGACCTTATAACAAAGACTTTAGATGTACAAAGACGGCGCACTCATATTACTATAAATGGCGATATGGCGGAATAAGTCCCGCCTTCTAAATTTAAGATTTTGAAATGAGTGGTTCAATCATAAATCTGTAAGATCTTACCTTCATGCAGTGGAAATACAAACCAGAAGAAAGAAAAGGGGCGGGGCTAAACAGCTAAACAGAGACTCGCGCTTAAAGTTAATCATGATTTGAGCATTTAGAAACAAACTTTATGAGACAGATGTCAGATTTCATTGGTGATTTCATTTAATCATAAGCTTGGAGAGCCGCTTTGGAGAATTTGATGTTTCCTCATTCAAAGAGACTGAAATCACGTTTCAAAGGGACTTTTCTTATATTCTCCAATATAAGAACCATGTAGCAACTCAAAAACGGCGTAGAAGAACCGTTATTTTTAAGTTTGCTAACCGTACTTCTAGTGAAGAAATGTAGTTGATTCTTTTAATTATCTGTTATATTAGTAAACTGTATTAGTTACATTCCAAAGCATTTATTAATCTTAGTTATTGCTAATTTCCACATTTATTAACATATATAATTAAATTCAAAAGTTGTTTCTGTTAGTATTATTTAATGGACTTGAACCATGTTACCAAAGATTAATAAATCATGCAACAAAATGTATTTCTCATGGTAGTTAATGCAACTAATGGAATGTTATTGTAAAATTTTCTTTGTATTTTCTAAGTTTTTTTATTATTTATTTACAAAACAGCAGGGACAGATGTATTAATGTACTCTCATTATGTTCTCAGGTATCGGGATTTCAGGAATCCTCCTGGTCATTATAATCAGTATCAGTTCAGCATGTATTATTGGCACGTCATTGCTGCCAAACTGGCTTTTATGATTGTGGTTGAGGTAGGTGACGCCTAATGAACGCCTCATGGAACAAACTTTCATTTTCATTTGCATGCAGTGTGCATTTAACGTTCTAAATATGTTTTGTTCTCCTTTCAGCACATTGTTTATTTCACAAAGTTCATGCTGTCCTATATAATACCGGATGTGCCGGAGGCGCTGAAAGAACAGATCAAACGGGAGCGTTACCTGACACAGAAGATCCTGCATGAAACCAACATCAAAAAGTTTACGGAGCTCATCAAACCTGTGGCTGAGAAGCTTCAGGACCAGGTTGAAGAGCCGGAGCTGGACCTGAAACTGTGAAACCTTACAGATGCCCTCTTTAATCCCTGTACCACACCTCGTATTCAGACCCATGTGTCTTAAACCTCAAACAAACAAGGTCAAGCATGTTTGCATAGTCATTTCCGTTTTAGAAGACACATATTCTGTGTGAAATATGCCTTGAAAACAGGTTCTGTGTGGATCTGGATTCAGCCCACATCTTAAAACCACTAGAACTTTAATATTTTTAGAAATTGCTTTTGAGATACACAAGCTTTTTGCTCTGACAATCCATATGATGCATATTGTTGTAGATGTTACTGATGTATTATATATTATGAAAACAAGTATGTGATCTGTATCACTTTTTATTGAACTAATGTGCAAAATCTGGCACAAAACTATTTTAAAATGATTCAAATGATTATCAAGTATTATGCTGGGAAAGTTATGTGAAGTTTATACATCAAATAATATGAACGGAGCACTTAATGCTTTTTAAAATATACTAACAAAAAAAGTTTGTTAATGTTACCATGTTTTTGGATATGTGGAGTACTATATGAATATGGTGTTTATATGTAATGTTTATTATGGTAATATCTGAGTCATACATGATATTGTGAGCATAAGATGCCATAAATTAACTTTTTTAATTATTATTGTTTTAGCCAAGCTAACATTTCTATCATGCTCTGTATGTTTGTGAATATTCATTTTGTGTTACCTCTTTGTTTACAAATATACGTATATTTGCACATATATTGACAACAGCGTTTTTATGTATAAAAATAAATTGTTAATGTTGTACAATGCTGGTCATTTACATCATTTCATTTAAATAGTTTACTAATTATTATCCCCTCACGCTTAATCAATTACAATGGCAAAATAATATCGAATAAATAATAGTTAATCTCAGTATGGAAACAAAATGGAAGACAGTGGTTGCCGACATTGTTCATATATCCTCTTTTGTGTTCAAGAAAGAAATTCATACAAGTTTGGAGCAACTTGAGGGTGAGTAAATGACGATGGAAGTTTAATTTTTGGTGAACTAATCTTAACTTGTTGCTCTGGGCAATTTTATTTCTGAGGCTTGGCGCAGATGTGACGTCATCACCGCGCGTCGCAGTGACGACTGCTGCTGGGGAATCCTCGTGTAGTGTTGTGTTTTAACATCATAGATCTGTACAAGTCAACCATGAGTTCTCAAATAACTTGTGTCGGATGGGTGAAGCGAGGAATCGCTAAAGAAACGCCTGATAAAGTGAGTCTGTCACGTGATTCAGTATTAACTGCATGTTTCTGTGACATAGCACACGTGTTTGGGTTTTAACTTGAATAAAATCATCATCACAGGTCGAATTGAGCAAAGAAGAGCTGCAACGCATCATATCAGAGGCTAAAGATGAGTTACAGTAAGTTTTACATGCTCAGACTGAATCTGACACATACCGCGGTTTTATGTACGTTACAATTTAAAGCCGGTAATCAGTAACGCTAATTGTCAATATTAGCCTGTCAACTACTATTGCTCACTTAGTGTGCTTTTATTGTCACATATTTCAGAAAACAATCATATAAAACACATATACTTTAAAAAAAACGTTTTGAAATTGGACATTGCGTTACCACAAAATGGTACTTTAAAACCGTTAGCCGGCCAATTATTATGATATCAACCTTCAAATTTGGAGCACAACTTAGTTAGACACATGGCTTTGATTTTCCAGCAATTTTAGAGTCAAAATGATTTTATAAGATGCATATTTTGTATATGTTTTGGTGGTTAATTTCTGTCTTATTTTATCAGGGATCACAATGATGATGAGGAGGAGGAGGTTGATGAAGGTGTGGTTAGTGGTCTGGACGTCAGTGAAGAGGCATCATCAGTTCCAACCGATAGTAAAAACATAAAAGAGGAGAAAGATGGGAATGAGCCGGAGGAGGATGATGAGCTTGCAGAGTACGGACTAGACAAATACGATGAAGATGAAATCGGTATGTGAAGAGCGCACATTATTCTGTCCCTTACTGATTTATCTGGATTAAACGCATAGTCAGAGGTGACGTGTTTATATATTTTTGAATGTTAAAACAGCGCGAATGAAAACATTGATTTTTAAACCAGTGGTGTGAGTTTAGGGGCGGGGCTATCTGTCTGCCTGACCAATAGCGTGCCACTTTTTCAGCCGCCTTGGTTTTGGGAGTATTAAGCGTTATAAGGCACAGCTACTTCTGCTGTTTAACATGATTGTTTTAAAAATTTGACGGCTTCAGCAAAAGCATAAACAACCTTGGAGATCAGAGTAGGTAAAAATCAGTTCCCTAATGGTGAAAATGAATGGGATTTGCTCTTCTGGAACCTGATGTATAGCCGTGTAAGAACCTGTAAAGAGATCAAAGATGTTTTGTTTGATGATGGTGCAGATGTTCAGCTCTTCTTCTCTTATGCAGCTGCGTCAAATCTTGGAGACAGTCTGGCAGGATTGACGGTGTTTGGCACCAATGAAGAAGACCCGTACATCACCATCAAAGACACGGTGAGAAAACACAAACACCGTCATCTTGAGCAACGGAACATTTTCTGGAAGTGTGTGCGAGACCTGCGCTGTGTTTCGTAGGATCAGTACGAGCGGGAGGATTTTCAGATTAAATCCACTGATAACCTGATTCTGGCCGGACGAGCGGAGAACGACTGCTGTAACCTGGATGTTTACGGTGACTTGCAGCTTTTTTTTTATCATTCACATGCTGTTATAGCTCTCTTTAATATTTTGAATACATTTTCTGTTTTTCTTTTAATAATGATAAGTCATTTTCTTTTTAGAAAAATTGTTTTTTTAAATATGTTATAAAATATATAATTTTTTTAGTTGACGAAATAGTTGATATTATTCAAGTTAAACTAAATGAAAATGTGTTAAATAAAGTGTTTATATATTTTATTATTTTTTATTAATTTTAAGTTTTATTAATAAAAATAATTTTATTTAATATTAATCGGGTTAAAATAAATAAATGAGAAATGTTTATATATTTTTTATTAATTTTATTGTTTTTATTAATAAAAATAATTTTATTTAATATTAATCGGGTTAAAATAAATAAATAAGAAATGTTTATATATTTTTTATTAATTTTATTGTTTTTATTAATAAAAATGAATGGTATTTAATATTAATCAAGTTAAGCTAAATGAAAATGAGACATGTTTATTTAGTTTTTATTAATTTTATTAATAATTAAAATTTGACAAAATTGTATTCAATTGATATTATTCAAGTTAAACTAAATGAAAAGGAAAAATGTTTTTATATTTTTAATTTTATTAAGTTTTTTTATTTTATTAATGCATTTTTTTAAACATTTAAAAAAATGTTTATATAGTTTAAGTGTTTATTTATTAAAATCTATTGTATTAATTTGATATTAAGTTAATCTAAATGGAAATGATAAATGTTTTGTATTCATTTTATTAAGTTTTTATTAATTAATACAATCTATTTATTAATTTGATATTAATGATGTTAAAGTAGAAGATATCTTTGGCAACAATGATTTTGTTTGTTTTAGTTATGAAGTTTTTGTTTGTTTTAGTTCTAGTTAACTATAATAACGCTGAAGAGCTCCATCGTTTTAATGTTGCTTCGTGTGTGTGTGTGCGCGCGTGTGTGTGTGTGCGTGTGTGTGTGTGTGCGTGTGTGCGTGTGTGTGTGTGTGTGTGTGTGTGTGTGTGTGTGTGTTCAGTGTATAACTCCGAGGAAGACTCTCTGTATGTGCATCATGACATTCTGCTGCCCGCGTATCCGCTGTGTGTGGAGTGGCTGAACTTTGACCCCAACCCAGAGGAAGGACAAGGTGAATATATTTGATTATGTAAATATTTTGTATCGCAGGAAAATTTGCTTGAGGGTTAAGAGATTGTAAATGCAGCGGGTAATGTGCACGATAAGACCGTGTTGATGTATTTGCTCCAGGGAATTTCGCAGCCGTAGGGAACATGACGTCTGTGGTTGACGTGTGGGATCTGGATGTGGTCGACTGTTTGGAACCGGCCTTCTCTCTCGGCAGCAAGAAGAAGAAAAAGAAGAAAGCAAAGAAGGTGCTAGTCTTTTCTTCCCTATTGTGGCGTATATACGAGTGAAACGGCTTCGCAAACAAGAACAAATGTGGGGCGGGGCTTGATTTTGTCAGTGGAGAATTGATTGGATGTTGTGGTTTGCTATTGGTGGATCTCATTTGAGTGACAGGTCGCCCCGCCCTCGTCATCAGAGAAGAGATGTTGCTTTTAAAGGGAGGGGAAGTAATTCTGATTCAAGATAACGAAGAAAGATGTGCCTGGATAAATCATTTATAATAAACACATGACGTTCCATAATAAAAAAAATATTTGCAGTGTCCAGTTGTGCTATTTATGTTCTGTTTATGCTAATTTGAGTTCCACTGTGTCTGATGTTTTTGAGTGTTTTTTGTGGGATTTTTCTAAGGGGGCTGAGCCCGTCGACGGACACACGGACGCTGTGATGGATCTGTCCTGGAACAGACTGGTCAGGTGAGACGTCCGAGCTTTTCTGAACGCCGCCTGCTTTTTTTATGCCGTCATCAGCGACTGATGGAGTGTTTTTGGCGCAGGAATGTTCTAGCGAGCGCGTCTGCAGATGAGACGGTGATCCTGTGGGATCTGGAGAAGGGAAAACCAGCGGCGACCCTCAAGAAACACACGGATAAGGTAAACCAGCTCAGAGATGAGATGATGCACACTTCCGTTTCTGAAAGAGTCTCTTGCTCTGCATGTAATTGGATCAAAAATACAGTAAAAAATAGTTAAATATTTTTATAATTTAATGGAACTGTTTTCTATGTGAATATATAATAAAACATAATTTATATCCAGTGATCAAAGCTGAATTTTCAGCATCATTACTCCAGTCTTCAGTGTCACACGATCCTTCAGAAATCATTCTGATATGATGCTCAAGAAACATTTATGATTATTATCAATGCTTCATATTTTTTGTCGAAACCTTTGTTTCTCAGGATTCTTTGATTCAAAAGCATTTATTTGAAATCTTCTGCATCAGAATCAAGTATTTCAGGAGACTCTGTTTATTCTGATCATATTCACTTGTCATCTATCGCAGGTTCAGACACTGAAGTTTCACCCGTTTGAGGCTCAGACTCTCGTCAGTGGATCGTACGACAAGTAGGTCACGATGTCACAGGTGAGTTGACCAATCAGAGCGCAGCACGACTGAGCCTGACCAATCGGAGCGTTGTGTGTCACAGGTCAGCGATCCTGTACGACTGCCGCAGTCCGAACGACAGCCATCGGATCTGGCGCTTCAGCGCGCAGGTGGAGCGAGTCATTTGGGACCATTTCTCTCCGTGCAACTTCCTGGTGAGCAGCCGAGCCGCTCGATGTGTTTAATGTGAACTTTGACCTTGAGTAATTTGTGATGTGTGTTGCAGGCGAGTACAGAGGACGGCTTCGTTTATTGTCTGGACGCTCGCTCGGATAAACCCGTGTTCACGCTGAGAGCTCACGACGCAGAGGTTTCAGGTCTGTACAGTCGCTCTCAGATCAGGTTATTATCGCTGAATAAAACTGAAACCATAAAGGACTGTTTCCTTACTTGAAATAAATGCTGACTCAAATATATATATATTTTTTTTTAAATTAAGAAACGCAACAAAAGTACTAAAACTTGAGTTTTATGAGATAAAAATAATAATAGTATATCAATTACACTACAATAACTAAAATAATAATAATAATAATAATTTTACTACAAGAAAAACCTTAACATTTTTTTTAATGAAATGAAATAAAATTAAAAAAAATCGTTTTTTCAGCTATTTTCCTAAGGAACATTTCGTTTAGTTTAACTTGAAGTACCACAATAACTGAAATTAAAAAATAATTAAAAATTAATAATAATAATTCAGAATATTAAAATGAAAAATTATAATTATATAATATATAAAATTATAGAAACCCATATAGACATATTTTTAAAAAACAGAAACTAATAAAAAAAAATTTTTGCTAAATGAAAACAGAAAATAAAACCTATTCAAAATATAAAAATTCAATAAATATTAAAAACCTTGTAGACATGTTTTCAAAAAACAAAAACTAATAAAAATAAAAAAATGATGAAAAAAAAATCTATTTAAAATATTTACAAAAAAAGAAATAAAAATCAAAAACCATTTAGACATAATAATAAATACTAATAAAATATTAAAAATTAAAAGAAAATATAAAAATAACTTCAAAATATTAATAAAAACTAATATTTGTAATACTAATATTAATAAATATTAATAACACTGTAATAATACATCAATTATACTAAAATAACTCCTATCAGAGTTATTATAACTAACTAAAAATTAAAACCATAAACTGTCATTCAAAATAAAAATAAAAATTACAACAAAATGATTGTTTAAATGAATTTAAATTTAAAAACAGAGTATTATAGATTCAAAATATAAAGAAAAACTGTAATAGCATCTCAAGTTCCATATTAAACGTGACCCTGCCGTGACCTCTGCCGTAGGGATGGACTTGAGCAGTCAGATCCGCGGCTGCCTGGTCACGTCTTCAGCGGACAAACACGTGAAGATCTGGGACATCCTAGGAAACAAACCCAACCTGATCCACTCCAGAGACATGAAAATGGTAGCGTATCTCCTCCGTACGAGCAGCAGGAGCGAGTGAAATCAGGCTTTAACGCAGGACTCTCTCTCTCTCCGTCAGGGCGTGCTCTTCTGCGGCTCCTGCTGTCCGGATCTGCCCTTCGTCTACGCGTTTGGAGGACAGCGGGACGGGATGCGCGTGTGGGACATCAGTGACGTCGCTGCCGGTATGAAGCTCAAGCCGTGAGGCTTTTCTTGATGCGTTGCTTGTTTGCTGCTCACTGTCTTCTGTTCTGTCTCCAGTTGCGGAGGTTTTCGGCAGTCGGGAACGTTTGGTGGCGAATACAGTATCCGGAGCGTCCAGCAGTAACATGGAGGTGTCATAACGACCGACTGGATCAGTGAAGCGCAGGAATTCATCAAGGATCATTGCTTCAATCTGAATATGAACTGCGACAATATGCACAACATATTTATGGCATCAGATGAAGATTCTCACAGTTTATCTGAGATATATATCAGATCTTTGCTGTATTTGACAAATGTTTCCTTTCATTGGAATATCTCCTCTAAGCTTGCAGATTTAACTTTCTTTCCATATTTCCTCTTTTTTTTAAGGAAGTGTATGAACAATTATAATGAATAATTTCTAATAAATTGGGGATTTCGGAATTGCTGATGTTATAGGAATAACAAATTAATAAAACTACGGAATCCAATTTTTTTTGTATTTATGTAAGCTTTGACGTTTTCGGAAATTAATATTGAGGTTTTGCTGCCCTCCAGTGGGCAATTGCGGTACTGTTGGCGTACGTTTTTCCTTCATAAATATTCAAAACGGACTGGTGTCGTGTAAATGTATTGTGAATATCCATATAAATGTTTCGTTGCTCTTCAGTGGACTGCAAAGTATTGAAATACCAAAATTTTCCAGTATTCTCCCAACGTTACTTATCTGTGTGAACGACTGTTTCCTAACCGGAGGAATATTTGTGTAGCACACTTGATTATTACCGTTAGGCGGCGCTCTAAAGTTCAAATGACTGAATTCCCCGTTGAACTTCATTCAAATCTCAGGACATATTTTGAATCGAATTGTAGGACAATTCAGATTATAAGCACAAACTAAATTAAACGCATAAGAAATAATAAAAACATGGATTAATGCGCTAACACAGACCGCAAACGTCAAAACAAAACTTGTGTTCCGTTCACTTCAGATTCCGTCGCGTCATTAATTTCTCTTTTAGTTCCGGGAGCGGAAAGCATGGCGTCGGGTCACATCAGCAGGCTTGCTAACCTGTTTAACCGTGTTTACACCAGCAGAAATATAAAACAATTCAGAGGTGAGCTCTCTCATACAGAAAAACCATTACTTTGTGTTTCATAAATAATCTGAAGTGAAACTACTGTAAACGACTGTGCTGTTACGAATAACCTCCAACACTGACATTTCCAAACCGTATTAATGTGCTATTTTGGCTTGTGTGTGTTTGCATTCAATTCAGAGGTTATAAGAAAACGACTAAAATGCACTATTTTCATTCTTAGCAGGAATCTTTCACAAGTCTACTGTTGGAAGTCCATCCGTGAACGAGAACAGGTCAGTGTTTATTATTTAAAGGGATAGTTCACCCAAAAATGGAAATCCTGTCATTAATTACTCACCCTCATGTCGATCCAAACCTGCAAGACTGAACGCAAATAGATGTCTTTTTAATGAAATCTCAGAGTTTTCTGTCCCTCAATTGACAGTCTAAGCAACTGACAACACGCATGCGTCGCGGTGCTCTCGTGATCGCGCTTCGGAGAATAATGTTTTGTGGTAAATAAGGTTTTAAGCACTCATAAAATTAAAGTTAACCCTTTAAGCCCTGAGGGTTTTTTCAGAGTTCTTTTTTCTGAGTGACACATTTACATTTACATTACATTTTGTCGTTTAGCAGACGCTTTTATCCAAAGCGACTTACAAGGGGAGCAATAAGGGGTTTCGTGTCCTGCTCAAGGGCACTTTAGTCATGGTATCGAAGGTGGATGGAGTGCTATTCATTCACAATCCCCGCTTTCAATTCCTGCCGGCATGGGAATTGAACCAGCAACCTTCGACTGCCTCACCATTAGGCCACAACTATCCATTTATCCATTTATCTATTTATCCATTTATCCATTGACCCATTTTCACAGAAAAAAGTAAAGACTCGTAACTCCAAAACTATAGCGAGGAGAGTCAAAAGGTGGGTATCGTTTGAATGGAAACTTTAGATTTTTAAGTTAAAAAAAATTAAATTTGGACATTCTCATGCTGAGAAACTGCAAATAAACAGCAATAAAATGGAAAAAATTCATGTTTAATTTAAAAAGGAATTTAAAATGAAGGAAATACGGTAGCGAGTTCATTCTTTTTTGTGGTGTTCTTCTATATGTGAGCTGTATCTGGATCAAATTTTGTGGTGATCGGATAAAGTTTTCAAAAGTTACAGCATTTGGAACAAATTTTTAATTTTTTTGATCTTATTTTTGACATGCACAGAAATAATGACTCATAACTCCTAATCTTGCAAGGAGAGTCAAACGGCTGGTATCCTTTGAAAGATAATTTTTTTACTTTTTTTAAATAATAAAAAATAAATTAATTAAATTCGGTCAATCTCTTGCTGAGAAACTGCTGATAAAATACAAAAAATAAAATTTTGCCTATTTCAAATATTTTATATTTGACATGCAGTAACTCAGAAATGAAATGAGGGAGGAGGAAAATTCTTTTCCTGTTTTGTGTCATTTGTGCTTAGTAATATGATTATGAATTTTTTTGTGGAGTGGGGTTTGCCAGCCGACTGGACACTTCGGGTTTAAGGGGTTAAACCGCTGAATTACTTTTATGATGATTTTCTAGTAGTAGTTGTGTAGACTGTCAAAGGAATGAATTTCATTAAAAATGTCTTCATTTGTGTTGTTTAATTGTTCAACTATGATGATGCATTTGCAGTTATTGTACGTCAGGCTTCATCTGTAAGTGTTGCACATCATGAGGCGTTTACCTAAAAATGTGTCATTTCTGTTTCAGTAATGTGGAAATAGCAGTGACATCTGATGGAAACACAATAGTGTGTTACCATCCAACAGAAGACGTACCCTATGAGCTCACACAGGTGCGTATTCGTTCTTGTAAACTCGTGTAAATCCTCATACGTGTGCTGAAAGAGAACTGAAACCTCTGTGTGGTTCTGATAGAGATGTTTGTGTGTTTGTTGTAGCCGATTGTCAGACCAGATGCCATCAGTGATCACGCAGAGACTCATGAACAGGTGCTGAAAGCCAGACTCGGCAAAGAGGTTTTGAATAATAAAAAGGCTCCGACCATTGAGGAACTGAGCAAGATGTTCTACACCACCAAACACCGCTGGTACCCCGTCGGACAGTGAGTTTGTGCTGTGTGTGAGACAAAAACACGGCTCGTGTGTAGAAAATACTGTTGAATGAACTGGTTTGTGTTTTCTTTTTCTCAGGTATCACACCAGACGCCGAAACCGAAATCCACCCAAAGACCGATAGTTCTGGATGGTTTTCCTGTCTTGATGTTTGTTTAGAATAGGACTGACTCTTTGTACATGCGCTGCTACTCATGAAATAAACCCTTCCTTCAGCTGTTGCTGCAGCGTGTTGTGCATTATGATTTATTAATTGTCAATCATATGAAAAATTTTTAAATATAAATTGAATGATTGACTTTAAAGCAATTGAATTACCTGAGATAATTGCATATGATTACCTCAGTGTAGTGTAAACATACATTTAAAAAGAAAAAAATTGAAATAACGTAAAACTTGAGGGACGAGATGTAATTTATTTATATAGCACATTTAACACACACTAGTGCTTCACATAGAACAAACCTTAAAAGAATCAAAATAAGCACAGGAAATACAAATTAACAAAAGTAAATTGAAATATGAAAAAGTAATTTATAGTATATACTATAGTGTTGTTTAACTATCCTATAGTAAATTGTAGTATACTGTATATATTATAGTATTTACAACACTTTGTTAATTAATGTTACAGTAGAATTAACTGTAGTGAACTGTACTGTAGCATACTTGATTTTTTACTACAGTAAACTAGTTTGTTGTTAGTTGTAGAAATATTAGTGAAGTAATTTGTTTATATAACTATAGTTGTTAAATTGCCACAGCAACTAAATAATATACCACAACAAGTACTTTACTATAGTATGGCTCAAAAACACTATAGTATATATCAGTACAATGTTTTCGGGGGGGGACAAAAAGTAAAAATGTACACATTTCGAAATGCAAACACTAATAAAAACGCGCAAAACTACATTTCCCAGAAAACCCATTCGGGCGGATGATGACGCGCTTACCGGAAGACTTGCGCGCATGCGCTGTCAACCTCAACGCGAGGAGTAGGGAGCGGGCCACGGTGCAAACCGCATTAAAAAAACAAGATGGCTGGATTGCCCCGCAGGATTATTAAGGTATGTCTCCTATAATGTTTATTTTGTGCGTTCCGTGGCGGTATTTGCACGCGCTGCTAAAGCGATACGTTAAAAATGAGGGGAAAACGACACGTGCTGCTGGCCCGAGCTCGCGCTGCAGCAGGGTGGCTCCCGCGCGCACACTGTTTTGAAACGCGCACGTTTCATAAAATATGGGGAAAATTGCCTTCATGAGAAGCGCAGCATGGACCAACGGCGTCAGATATTTTTGGTTTGTTAAAGAGCCAGTAATGAGAGCGAACTGCGACGCTCCTGACAGCTGAGCGATTCTGGGTGTGTTTATGACACATGAGCATGTGTACAGATGAAACACAGTACAAATATGTGTTGTATTGTCTGCTTGTGTGCTATATAGAGCATTGAGAGATTATATGCAATCAGGGAATGAATTAAGCTACTCAGGAAGTAAATATATGATTAGCTATTTAAGCACATTTTTATGTAGCTTCCTAATGTTTTGCATTGCTAGAATTTTGATAGTCATCAAGTCTGATCCACACTGACTGCAGCTTATTCTGGCCAGGAACCGCCCACTTTGTCTTGATTGACACTTAAAGAGACCAATCACAGCTTTGATGCGCCATTTTGGGGTTTGTTCATTTTTAATGCATGATAAACACTGATAGAGTGCTATAAATCTAATATTAGGGTTCACCATGAAAAGTTGTACAGGAAACACAGAAAGGATAGCTTGATTTATATCCGCAAAGTGCTAATAATTTCTCAGACACAAATCAAAATGTACAGCTCTGCTTGTTGAAATTTAGTTTACTTGCTGCGAAGTGAATGTTTGATGCCGTTACATACTTTATTAAATCCTCAAAATGGTTAATTTTAGCAATGCAATACTTTCTAAATGCTCTTTATTTCCAGGCATCTGATACCCAATAAAGCTTGAGCTGCTTTATCGCTATTTTTACGTCCGCATTTATGCATTTGGCGGATGCTTTTATCGTATCCGTTCATGCTTTCCTTGGGAATCGAACCCGTGACCTTGTGTGTGTGTGTGTGTGTCTATAGGAGACTCAGCGCTTGATGGCCGAGCCTGTGCCTGGAATCAAAGCGGAGCCTGACGAGGGGAACGCTCGATATTTTCACGTGGTCATCGCTGGTCCGCAGGATTCGCCCTTTGAGGGTGGGACGTTCAAACTGGAGCTGTTCCTCCCAGAGGAATATCCCATGGCTGCTCCGAAGGTCCGGTTCATGACTAAAATCTACCATCCCAATGTGGACAAACTTGGGAGGATCTGTCTGGACATCCTGAAAGGTGTTTCATCTGATGATGTTTTGGACCAGTTAACCCTGTAAAGCCTGATATATGATATTATACATAATAGTTTGAATAAATGGAGCAGTTTATTGAAGCTTTAGACACTCTGTTTTGTGTCACATTTGATACATCAGGCTTTAATGGCACAAATAGTATGATATAGTGAAAATATGGAGGGAAAAACAGCTAAATTTTAATCAGAGGCTCAATATGCAATGATATACAATATTTCACAGAAAAAAGACATGTGAAGCTCGAGCGGAGCACAAGTTTGTGCAATTATACTAAAAGACTTTTAATTGCTAAACAACAGAAGGACTGTAGAAGATCATGTGCTGGAGCTTTTTCAGCAATGTGTTGATCATTTAGAGATCTCTATGTATCAAATAAGATACGGAAGGCTTTATATGGCTAATGTACACGTTCACCTCGTCCTCTCTTGTAGATAAGTGGTCCCCGGCTCTCCAGATCCGTACAGTGCTGCTCTCTATCCAGGCTTTACTAAGCGCTCCAAACCCTGATGATCCGCTGGCCAATGATGTAGCTGAACAGTGGAAGAGCAACGAGGCTCAAGCCATTGAAACAGGTCAGATCTGTGGGACTTGATAGGCTTTTTATGGTGCTATAGAACTACTATGCTAAATTTGTATGTATTGTTTGGTGGAAAATTGGATGAATCTCATATATAACATGTTTAGCTCACAGTTTTCCCAGGAAAAAATAAAGTGTTTTGTCATTCCAATTCCCCATTACTATATTAATCATATTTTACTGGTAGGTTTTATGAGATTCACCCAAATAAAGTCAATATGATTTTAATTGCTGTTCTTGAGGGTGTTTGAGCTCTTAACTTTGATATATTAAAAAAAAAATGACATAGCATTGGTAACATTAAATTACACACACATTTACACAATTAAATATTCTAATAACATTATTTTGCTAATGTTAAGTTATGAAAATGTTATTTCTGAATGTTTTCTGACTGTTCAAAACTTGGTTATTCGAACGTTAATTAAACATTCTATTTTATCATTTTGCAAACATCTTGGAACGTTACTTTTAAATGTTCTCGGAACATTCTGAAACAACTATTAACGTTTAAAAAAAGTTACACGAATGTCCAACTAAAACGTCTCAAAAAAAGTTCAATTAACAGTGTATAAGTAACTTTTTGTGCTAATGTTTTGAGAACATTATTAAAGTACAAATAACGTTCTATTAACGTTTCTGGAAGAACATTCATAATTTTGAGAGAACCTTGCCAGATAGCAATATGTGTGTATATAATTATAATAACTATAAATAATAATAATAGAGCAATAACAAAGAGAAGGCAAAGATGAAAAGTACACAATGATTTTTGTTATTTAAAGGCACAATATGTAAGATATTTGGATTAAAATATCCAAAAACCACTAGAACAATGTTATATATTTTGTTGACTTGTGTACTTGCATTATCCCAAATGTTTCCAAGTATGTTTAAATCCAGAGGAATAAGCAATTTTAACCGGTCCGTGCGTCGCCTATCCATGACATCATACCCTCGATTTGCAGTTTTATTTTGTAGAAGCCATGGAAACACCAAAGATGATTTAATATACTATGTGTTTTATTGGGCTGTTTGGATACATTCATCGACAGAAAACTCATCATGTTATACAGCTGAACACAGAAAGTCTTATTGTTTAAATCTCCTTATCTTGATTTACCGCGAGTACCTTGTTTTACCGTGCCTAATATCCATCTAGTTTCTGTTAGCAGCCGCCGAGCGAATGCAAAGAGTAGCGCTATAACAACTGTCAACACACAAATGTATGTAACATGATAAGCAGTGTCTCTTTACCCCACATACACTTGACTGGAAGAAACAGAAGCAGCGACTGTGACATAATAAAAGTCTCTCGAGACGTGTGTCGCGCTCGTCTCTCATTAGCAATCGCTCCTCGTTCCCCTCCAAAACCCTGCTTCATACTACATACTATCTCGGATTCTTTCCTCCGGATGTAGACGTGAAGACCATCTCCCACGATTGCACAAAATCAAGGCGTCGTGAAGCTACGCCGTTGTTTTGAATAAGTGACCTCTAGTGGCGAAAATTACATATTGGGCCTTTAAATGTTATTCAGTGTTATTTTCTCTCTTACAGCCCGAACATGGACCAGGCTTTATGCCGGCAACAACATTGAAGTTTAGAAGAAGGAAAAGGTGTCATCCAGTGAGAGAAGTGGAACAATCTCCTCCTGTCTTCTTTTGCATTTAAAGGACACTTTCTCAGACAAATTAAAACAGCAAACGAAAACAAATTCCGATTCAAAAGCATCTACTGCAGCCGTTTGGGTGAGTGTGGGGTGTGTTCCTGGTTCAGCTCAGAGATAATGTTCGCTCCACTATATGATCTCTCTGCTTTTGGGTTCGGCCAGGAAATGATGTGTGGTGACGGCCTGGGCCTTCCCAGCTTCCCTTGCGTGGTCACTACACTGGACCCTGTCAGAATGGGTAGTACAGTGTCTATTAGAGTGGATTTCACTGTATTCAGGCCCTACACCCAGGTGGATGGTTCATTTTTGTTAGTTAATTTTTTATGTTAATGGGCGTAGAGGGGCTGTTAACATGGGTTGCATATATGCTGCTTCTTGGTCAGGGACAAAATGATGTGAATTATTATTTTTTTTTTTACCTTTTTCTTCCTGTGAAACTCTTGAGTTCATCAAAAGCATGTGGTGAACCCGTCTAAATCATGGCCTATCTGACAGAACCTGCTCTGACGCTGTTGTGTTCCAAACGAAACTTGTGTGCGTGTAAAGGTTTGTGTTTAGGCTGGAGAGGAATATGTATGACTTGTCTGGGAAAATTAATCTGTAAATGTTCAGTTTTAGTAAAAATATTTTTTGTTATGTTATTTGGTTTGTTCTCTTTATTACTGAGTTTTTTTTTGGTTTTTTTTGTGCAGGTTTGAATCTGATTGTTGTTGAAGCTTGTTTCAATAAACTTTTATCTCACTCTTCTCTATATCTAGCAATTCTGACTTTATTTCTCACAATTGCAAGTTTATAACACTAATATTTGTATTTTCTCACAAATTCTAGTTTAGACATAAAGTCAGAATTGCAATGAATAAATTGCAAGAAAAAGTTAGAATTGCAAGATATGAACTCACAGTTGCGAGAAAATGGTAAAAATCACGAGAATTGCGAGGAAAAAAGTCAGAATTGTGAGAAACTCAATTGTGGAAAAAATGTCTGAATTGCAAATTATAAACTTACGATTGTGAGAAAATGATGAAATATAAAATAATAAAGGTAATTGTGACTTTATATTGTGGAATTTGCTCTTTATAACTTGCAATTGTGAGTTTTTATCAAAATTTAGAGGAAACATGTCAGAATTAATTTAAAAAAAATCTGATTTTGTAATTACAATTTCTGACTTTTTTCTCATAATTACGATTTTATCTCATGATTCTGACTTTTTTTTGCAATTGCGAGTTTAAAACTCAATTCTGACTTTTCTGGCAATTGCGAATTAATGTCTTGCGATTTTATCTTTTTTCGCAATTGCAAGTTTATATCTTGCGATTTTCTCAGAATTTTGAGATATAAACTCACAATTGCGAGTTATAAAGACCAAATTCCTAGACGTAAAGTTGCAATTACCTTTTATTTATTTTTTTTTCCGTTATGAAAACAAGCTTCCATAGAATGTATCCTGAATAACAGTTAATGTCAAATAATTTCAGAACATGAATGGTGTACAAACACTGCAGGTGTTTAATCTCAATGAATGAAGGTTAAACGGGGCTGCTCGGCCTATTCTATAGTGTTCTTTTCTGCAAATAAAACAGAAAATAATTGATCTGGTTTCGAGATCGGCACTTTTAAACCATGTTTCTAATCAATGCAGCACATTTTCAATATTTGTAATCGATTAACTTGTTACAGTGTTTGTCAATAATGAGGTGGCATCTGAAATTGAGGTTTCGGAGAAATAATTCAATAATTTTAGATGGTCCAGCACATGGAATTAATTTGTTTTCAGGCCGTTTAGAGCAACAACAACAAAAAATGAAAATGATACGCTTAAAAAACATTTCCTCCACTAAATATGAATCCTTTAAAGCTTTAAAAGTTCTTCAATACAGTTATAAAAAGAAAGTTCTGTCTGGTAATGATTTTTTACATGTTAAAATGGGACTTTAAATGCCAGATTTCCATTGTCTCAGACTTTTGGATTTATGAATCAAGTTCTGTGAGATCTGCAGGACGGCGGCGGCTCTGCCGTATCTCTTATCTCTCTTCTCTTCCACATGACTTGGTTCTTCTATAAACGACAGGTTATATAACTGTCTCAGTGGTGCAGAGCTGCTGTAGCTGCAGTTGAAGTTATTTCTGCACTTGCGACAGCACATTTCTCCGTCCTGTGTGTGTTTGTGTCTGTCTGCAGGCCGTTTATAGGACTGGGACATCGAGAGCAATCAAAACAGCCGCTTGTTTCTGTCTTCTCATATCTAATGAGCCGTTTGTTATGTCTCCAGTGTCTCAATGTCTACCATTACAGGATTTCTAAACACCTTGAGTGTTTGTATATGGTCACAAATTGATTACTATTTACTATTTAGTCTGTTTGAGTGCTGACAGATGAGTATTTCTGACCAGTGAACCTTTATGCATACAAAAACAACTCTATTTGGGATTTGAGACTCTCATGAAGCTTGTTACGCAGTAAATGTGAATGAAAAGTCACGTTCAGTGAGTGTGTGGCAGATGTTGCTCCCATCAGATCCATGTAATCTCATTAAGGCCGTGAACAGATTCACGCTTCTCTGATCCGTCTCAGAATCTGTTGAGCTGAAAGTCGATGGCAAACGTTTATTATGCTGATTAATGTGCTTAATGAGTTTGGCCCATATTCGAGGCTCTAGTCTACGTCATCATGGTTCATGACACAAGTTAGTCTACTCACTAACCAGATGTTTGTAATTCACTCATTAAAGTCATGACGACTGCAGGCATGTGTGCTTCTTCTGTGTGTCTTTGTGGTCTTTCGCTTGAATTTCATTGGTGTTAAGATTATAGTGGATTGTGGGAACAGTGCTTTGAAGTGTTACAATGTCCAGTTAAATGTTAAACATTGTTTAAAAGGTTGCGATATTAGTACAACTAACTTTATAACATTTTATTTGCAATCCAAAAAAGTTAATGTTTACATTCAAGCACAAATGACAGAAGGACGTTACGAATATGTTGTTCTCAGAACGTTTTCTCAACATTCATCAAGTAAAAATAGATGTTCCAAGAACATAATAATCAAATATTTATAATGTTATAAGAACATTCTATAAATGTCATGTAAATCTGCGATTAATAAACAGAACTCGATGCTAACATTATAACATGTATATGGCGAGTCACCCAGTGATACTCCGCAGAGGTACGACCCGAACCAGTCTAAAATAGCGCGAATATAAACACAGTATTGTAGGTGTAAGGATAAGAAAATGGAAATCGTTGTAAATTTTGAACACAAAAAAAGATTCGGACATAAGTGAAAGTTGTGGGACCGGTACCTTTTAGCTAGTTGTCACGGGTCTATATCTCAACTAACGATTTGGCTTTGAGTCAAATCACAAACGATTTAATAAAGATTAAACCCACCGTGAAAAATACTCTCTGTAAAACTAACGAGTGTTTGAATACGGTGCAGTTCCACTCAGTTTCTTCGTTTGCACATTGATTACACAGATAATGTTGTCGAATTCTTTTCTTGTCAAAGTTAAACAGTGTCATCATTCATAATTTAATCAGATCGGAATCTTTATGCCAAAGTCCAGTGCTCACAAACGAGAAAAGTTTACAAAAAAAAAAACATGGTACCTCTTAAACTGCTGTATATTCCACTAGTTGGGAATGGTGCATAGTATTAATTTAATACTAATTAATTTCAGCATTCATTTATTTTTATTATTCGAAATATCTGCATATTTTGTCGAAAATCACGTGACTATCTAAATCGATTTTTGTTGATAGGCCTATCTATGCTCAAATTATGCTACGTGTTTCGTCTAAACAACAAACAGTAAAATATCAGTCATCAATCTGCGGGAAATGTGACGAGAGGCCACGCAGTAATGCGGTAACGGACAAAAGTGAGAGCAGTTCACGGACCCGCCTGACGGAGGTCTCGAGCGCTGCGGCCGCGTTTCTAATCCCACTACGACGAAGGTCTCGCTCATGTATATTAATTAGTTTTGGTGACGTTGCGGCGTTGCCTTCCAATGGCGAAAGCTGTTGATTAATATATGCTGACGTTGCCTGGTAACCTTCCAATGCTAACGGTTTCACTTATGAATATTAAGAACCAAGCCGTCGGCATACTAATTTCGCACCCGGCCCACCACACACGTATATATACCGGGGGAAGACGAGGTATTTTGACCTGGGAATGGGTAGCGGAATGCAGAGTTGACGTTAAAGAATCGAATTTACCGGACTGAACGCTGAGGAATGCGTTTAATAGGATTTTAAACCAACGCAAACCCCATAGGCTCGGTCCAGCCCGGTACTGGTCCGCCTCTCACTGTCTTTCTGACCGTCTCGCGGAGCTCGGGCCGTTTACGGAGCATTGCTGACCGGCGGTCGGATATATAAACCGAAGGACCGACAGGATTTCAGCATGAAATTCAAACCGAACCAGACTCGAACGTACGACCGGGAAGGATTCAAGCGGCGGGCGGCGTGTCTGTGCTTCAAGAACGAACGGGAGGATGAGGTACGGAGATATTATCTAAACCAGACGTGATGCTCCGATGAGAAATCAGTGTATCAAGCCTCTCACCGGAGCCCCACTCAGAATATATGTCAACATGCATGTATATACTGTATATATAAAAGATATAAATCAAGTGTCACGTGATGTCATTATGTTTTCCATCTTTTAGATGACAAATATGATCAACCTGGTGAACCCCGAACTAAAATTTAAAGGGCATCCATCTTTTATAAACACTGAAAAATTAATACTAACATTATTTTTTAATCACTACGGTTATGTACTGTTAAATGCACTATATTTTTTTTACATTTAATCTAATTTTTATTTATGTTAATCAAAAAAATATATATAATCTGAGTTATTTTAATCTTACTATGCATTTATTGTTTTTCTTTAGACATTTCCAACTCGTCTGATCTATTACATCAGTTCCATATAGATGCATGGATTTGTATATTTAATTTAGATTTTATTATTCCCATTTGGAAAAGTGCATCACACAAACAAATACTGTACTATCCCGATACACCATGCCGTACTTTTTACATTTGTAAGCGATGTGAGATCAGTTTGTCACTGTCAAGTGTTCTTAGAAAGTGAAGTTTTCGCAGCAAGCGTGTATGTGACTGTTCAGATCACTGCGCCGCGTAATCTAGAGCACATTTAATTCTCATCTGGGGCTGTAATCGCTGTCACACTACGCTGTACAGGACAAAATCCCATTGATCCTCATTAGTCAAGTAAACTTGTTTCAACTGCATAATAACCCATTAGAAAACTGGATGTTTCCATCCATCCATACCCTGTCACCCATCCATGTCTGCTTCGCCCCGGCCGTCCCTATGACTTGTCCTGTTACCCATGACTTAAAAGCACTTTAGACTGTCGGTCGCCGGGCCTCCGTAGTGCAGTTATGCAATAAAAGCACGTCAGACTGCAGTTCTCTGTTTCTGCATGTATACAGCTGCTCCGGGTTACTCTTCTTCCAAGAAAGGTCTGTCATGAAAAGACTCGTTTAAGAACGCACATTTATGTCATATTTCGGATTTTTTTGTTCTAAAGGTTTGTTGACAAGCATTGCTGCTTTTTATGAGGGCAAACACTGAAAAAAGCTTTTGGGATTTACTTTGAAACACTCAGAAATTGCTTTTACAATTACAAAAGAAGCACGTTGACTTAAAGGATTAGTTCACTTCAGAATTAAAATTTCCTGATCGTTTCTTTCTCGTCCATGTCATCCGAGATGTCTTTCTTTCTTCAGTCGAAAAGAAATTGACGTTTTTGAGGAAAACATTCCAGGATTTTTCTCCATATGGTGGACTTCAATGGGGTTCAACAGGTTGAAGGTCCAAATGTCAGTTTCAGTGCAGCTTCAAAGGATCTACATGATCACAGACGAGTCTTATCTAGTGAAACGATCGTCCGTTTTATAAAATAAATAACATTTTTATACTTTTTAACCACAAATGCTCGTCTTGCACTGCTCTGTGATGCTCCATGCATTATGTAATCATGTCGGAAAGGTCGTGACGTAGGCGGAAGTACCGAGTAAGTGTTTACAAAGCGAACGTGCAAAGACTAAGTCAAAAAAGGTAAAACAACGATGTCGGACGATTTTGATGTTGGAGGAGAAAATGAGATTTTCGCGTGACCTTTCTAACATGATTATGTAATATGTGGAGCATCACAGAGCAGTGCAAGATGAGCATTTGTGGTTAAAAAGTATATATATTTTTTTATTTATTTATTTATTTTTTTTTTAGAAAATGACAGATCGTTTCTCTAGATCAGACTCTTATTCCTCGTCTGGGATCATGTAGATTCTTTGAAGCTGCACTGAAACTACAATTTGGACCTTCAATCTGTTGGTCCCCATTGAAGTCCACTATATGGAGAAAAATCCTGGAATGTTTTCCTCAAAAACCTTAATTTCTTTTTCAACTTGAAGAGTGAGTAAATGATCAGGAAATCTGAATTCTGATGTGAACTAATCCTTTAAACATGAAATTTTGAAGTGAAATAGTATGTACTTCGAAAAATCATTTTCTACAGTGCGGTTTAATGTGTGATTCATATAGTAAAACATGAATACAGGCAATAAAAGGTTTTAATTATCTTGTAGGTGACCAGTAAAGTCTTCTTGTAAATAATTAATCACACCATAAACCTGCAGTTATATGAGTGTTAGTTTTGTGTCCGAGGATTCTGCTTTTCTGATTAACTTTTTCCGTTTCCTTGTATCCAAGTAACCGAACGGAAGAATCTTGAGTTGTTTGAGCTGTTATGTGTGTAAATCTGGGGTTGCTGCACATCCGCTCTGTAGTTTTACACATCACCACGGCTGTTCGTTCATGCCCGCTGATCTCAGACCAGCTCCACAAACATTCCCGACACCGCGTGCCAACTACAGACCGATCCGCAGTCAGCGCATGTCTGTGTAAGCGAGGGGGAACTCATTTGAAATGGCTGCCCTTTGTGTCGGAGTGAAAGAGGGTGAGTCGAGGGCAGAGGATCAGCGAGCGCATGAGTCAAAATCCCTCCCATTCAGCGCTCTTCATACACTCCGTCTCTCACCACAGCGGCGATCGGCAACACTGTTGTGTGTTAGTACGATTTAAACAGTGATTTGTCTCATCTAAAGGCTTCCATTTGTCCCAGAATGCATCCCTGTTGTGCTACAGGTGTAAAGCAGGACAAATGTCACTCCGTTATAGCATCATGTGTTTGTGTTGATGATTAAATACAGCCCTGTTTTCCTAGAATCGGTTACTGTAAACATACAGCAGAATAACTCTGACATGCAACTGCTAAAATAGTCACATGCATACTTTACACACTCAAGAATTATTTCACCCATACACAGATGTAGTCACCTGACTTTTTATGAAGCGACGATGCTTTCTGTCTGGGTCTATTTCAAGACATATTTTTTTAACCAAAAAAAAAAAAAAAAACGGCTACAAAAATACTAAAACTTTAACTAAAATCACAATCAACTTGATGTACTAAAATAACAAAAAATTAATAAAAATAAAAAAACTGCAAAATGAATAAAACTTTAACTAAAATCACAATCAACTTGATGTACTGAAATAACAAAAAAATTAATAAAAATAAAAAAATGCAAAATGTCTAAAACTTTAACTAAAGTCACAATCAACTTGATGCACTAAAATAACTAAAAATTAATAAAAATAAAAAAACTGCAAAATGACTAAAACTTTAACTAAAATCACAATCAACTTGATGTACTAAAATAACAAAAAATTAATAAAAATAAAAAAACTAAAATTACATTGAAAATAGGAAATATATAAACAAAAACTGATTCAAAATATCATGTTATCTCAATGATACTAAAATAACACTGATCCATGTGTGAGTGCTCTGAAATAACTTGATGTACTAAAATAATTACAAAATAAAAATGAATAAAAACTAATATATACATAACCCAACAAAATGACTAAAATGATAACTCAAATTACAATGAAAATGAGAAATCTAAAAATAAAAACTCTGGCCTGGTCGATAAGGCTGGTGACTGGTTAGTTCCAGAGAAATCCACAGACAAAATCACATTCCCACCATTGTGTCCTTAAACGGGACATTTAACCCCAGGTTGCTCCAGGGTGTTTGTCCTCATAATAAGGTCGTGCCGCTCGGCTGCAGTGATGTTGGGTGAAAGTCCCAGACAGCGACCGTGATCTCCACTGGCGAGAAACGTAATCTTATTCGTCCCGGTATGGAAGATGATAGTTCTGCTGCACTGATTTTACAACTCAGTCATGTGAATAAATCATATTTGTTATGTTTATGCTTTAACCTCTGAATCAATATGACACAGCTGGAAATAAGTGGCTGCGATTCAATTAGACACTTGATGATTCATGTTTCGCACCCACGTTCACAAACGTCCTTGACGTGTCATTGAGAATGAAATGACATTCACAATCCGTTCTACAACAGTAATGTGACTTATTTCTGGAAAAAATCATTTTTTCCATCAGGAATTGATGGATCATGGAGTCTTTTCACACACTGTGATGATGCATTTGTGTCGTAAAAAATATTTACTTTATTTTTAAAAAAAACGATGTACATTTGTAACACTATACTTTGTGTTATAATACAAATATAAAAAACTAAACGCCGCTGCGTGAGGGATTGATTGATAATTTGACGTCTTTCTCTCTTCATACCAACACAATCTCTCTGTTTATTTATGCATTATATACCAGCTGTGTAGATTAGCTTGTTTATTTATTTAGTAAACCACCATGCGATAAGTATCGCCCATGTAAAAGAAACCCCTTAATATTGCAACAATGCCTGGCTGACTGCACATTATCCTTGTTTATTCTTGTCATTTTGGGGTTAAATGTGATATGGACATGTTTTCAGGAGGGTGGAATTATGGGACTGTAAATTACAGGTTGTGGTTGACTTATTCTCAAACCTGTTTGTACAAAAGGTTTCACTGTCGTCCATTTTTCCTAAACCACTTCATCACAGCGTAACAGGAACACACTGGTGGTTGAGAATCATCTCTTTTGTACCTTAAGCTCATGTGTGACTGACCCTGGGACACCAGAACTGGACTAACATGTTTCAAGAAAACAGCTGTGTTGTAGATGAACTGGAACAGAAGAGCTCTAAACACACAACCTGAAATCAAAGCTTTCCTTTGTCGTTTCTGTGACACAAACTCAAGCCGTGAATCTGCCGGTGACCCGTGTGCGGCACGCCGTAAAAATAACCTCCGTCTGGCCCAGAACATGCCAGGTGACGACAAGTTTCATGAACCTGTCAGACGCACGTGATGTCACTGTGTCACCACCATCAATCCCACAATCCTCTTAGTGCGGAACAAACCTGAGGGCCTATCGGCCAATCAGAGAGCAGGATGTAGCGTCACAATTGCAGTTCTACTGCGTCCATCTGTCAAAAGTCACTCACACAGGGTTATTATTGTAACTAAAACTATTAAAAACTTTTTTGTTGAGACCCTTTATTGATTATTTATAATGATACAGCAATAATTGAACCCTCACCCCCACTTGAAAAAATTATTATAATAATTAGGGATGCACCGACATGAAAATTTTGGCCGATTAACTGATAATTCATTATATTTCAAAACCATGATTCAAAAATACTATTTTTTTTAACAAAAACAAAACATGTGCCAAACACACAATTATAATGTTCTCTTTATAATTTTATGTAGAAAATGTAACATTTAACAGGTTAATATATAGGTTAGAATATTATTGTACACAATATCTGCAAATAAAAAGTGCACTTTTTATTAGAATTTTGTGCCAATTTGGAAAACTTAATAAAATGTTAAAAAAATACAAAACATAAAATAATCTGAAAAACTAAATGAAATTAAGATTAAGTTACAATTACTAACAGGAAATAAATGAAAATGAAAACTGAAATAAAAATAAATGGAAATGGTAATGTATAAAAGAAAAAAAACTGATCAAGAAAAACAAAAAATGAAAACTGAAAATATAAAAATAAAGTGTTCAAAATGTGTAATAATTTATAAGAATTATATAAGTAATACTAAAATAACATTGATGTTGATTTTCAACACTCATATTAATAAAAAATAAATTCTGCTCTGTTTTCCACAGGTGTTGTTGGTCAGCAGCAGTCGAAACCCGGATCAGTGGATTGTTCCTGGCGGAGGAATGGAGCCGGAGGAGGAGCCCTGTGGAGCTGCGGTTCGGGAAGTCTTTGAGGAGGTCACTCTCATTTTATACCATTTTCATAGGAATCCGGGCACAGGTTTACGTTTACCGCCCGACACTCTTTTAGCAGACTCTTTTTTTGATTGTTCATACTCAGTGAGGGCAGAAGTCTGAATTTGATGTTATTTAAATGAAGGATTGTTGTGGATCTGATCCTATCTCTCTCGCTCTCTCTCCCTCAGGCTGGTGTGAAGGGTAAATTAGGACGTTTGCTGGGTGTGTTTGAGGTACGGCCCTTCTCCCTCTCCTGATTGGACAGTTTAGACTCTTGAATGGATGTATCAGGAGATGATGTGTCCCTCATACTGAAATAGTTTATTTTTCAACAACAGCAGAACCAGGACCGGAAACACCGGACGTACGTGTATGTGCTGACGGTCACAGAGACGCTGGATGCTTGGGAGGACTCTGTCAATATTGGTGAGTGTGTGTGTGTGTGTGTGTTGTTTCTGTTATGGCTCTGCCAGGTATTCGACCCTCGGGGTCTACTGATTTTTCAACTATTTCCTGACTGTACGTGTATTGCTCACACATTTCGGTTTCTTCTGCTGTTTTATACTTCATGTTTCATTTACATTACGTTACAAATTTAATTCTTTTATTTTAATAATTGATTTCTATTTTATTATTTAATTTCATTTAATTAATACCTCATATTCTCATGACGATTTTTTTTTATTATTTAATTTTATTATTTTATATTATTTAATTATGTATATTAATCATGACTTTAATCATCAACATTATTTTATTGCATTTTAATATTTAATTGTATTTTATATGAATTAATTAACCTCTCAACTATTTTATTTTACTTTATTAATCTCTCACAAAAGTTTTGTTTTATTTTATTGTATTTATATAGTGAATTTAATTTAATTAAAATTCTCATGATTATATGTTGATTAAATGTTATTTTATAATTTAATTTAATTAATCCCTCATATTCTCATCACCATTTTATTTTATTTTATTTTATTGTATTATTTTATATAATTTAATTAACCTCTCAAATGATCATGACTGTTTTATTTTATTGTATTTTATTATTTAATTTGATTATTTAATTGAATTTAATTAATCTCTCAAATTCTCATGACTGTATTATTTTATTGTATTTTATATAATTTAATTAAACTCAAATTATCATGATGATTTAATTTAATTTAATTTTATTATTTAATTTTATTTCATTTTATTTTATTTTATTTTATTTTATTTTATTTTATTTTATTTTATTTTATTTTATTTTATTTTATTTTATTTTATTTTATTTTATTTTATTTTATTTTATTTTATTTTATTTTATTTTATTTTATTTTATTTTATTTTATTTTATTTTATTTTATTTTATTTTATTTTATTTTATGTGGCCTTAGACACAGTGCATTAGTGTCATACTAATATTTACCAACACAATTACCTTTGTATTTCACTAATGCCGTAGTATCTGTCCTGTAGGCCGTAAGCGGGAGTGGTTTCCCATCGATGAGGCCATCAAGGTTCTGCAGAGCCACAAACCCGTTCACGCCGAGTACCTGAGACGTCTTCGGATCAGTCGCCCGTCCACCACCAACGGCAACCTGCTGCTTCCACAAACATCTCCCAGCAGCCGTACAAACCTCTTCAGCGCTCCAGCGTCGGCCGCCCGCAGATAGGACACACACACAGCACAAACACACACACCAACACACCTCCGTCTACATGAAACCACATCTCCCTGGAGACACAGCACCTCTTAGGCACCTTTGGGACGTCCTTTAGAGGGACAAACCAAAGTCGTCACTGAGGCTGTGTGGGATTTTTAGTGAAGAATGCCTTAATTTTTTTGTTTTTGAAGTTGATTTTTGGAAACTGTTACTGATTGGTTTTAGTTCATTATTGACAAGCTTCACAAAGCAGTTACATGGAAGCACACTTCCATTTCCCCTCCAGAGCTCGGCATTCTGGGATTGTGATGTAGGGAATGTTTTACCTCTCTGTTAGCGCTGTCACGACCCTTTAAGACGAGCCCTTTAAAAGCCCCTTCACTGCTGCTCCTCACCGGAAAACCGGATTTCTGAAAGCATCGGAGATTCCGCTTGATGAGATTTTGGGGAATTAGTTGTGAGCAGGAGGGTCGTAATCTGGACAGTTACTCGTTTTATGCTTTGATTAAAAAAAGAGTTTGTAAATAAACTAAAAGACTGAAGATGACAAATAATGTATCAAGGTTTTTAACTAAAATGCAAATGTATTCATCTTTTCTGCTCTTAACTATTTCTATAAGGTCTTTCTTTAGGTGACTTTGAAAAAAAAAACAGAACTGTGAATTTTGTTAGAGAAAAGAATGAAATGTTAATGTGTAGATCTCAAGAACGTGTCTGGGTCATATTTCACTACTAAATCTAAATATCATTTACTTAAAGAAAATGAAGCCTATTTTAATGACAAACAAAATAAATCTCATTATTACTATAGTGTAAAACAAAGATATATTGTTTAAATTATATTTACATTCATTTTAAAAAGTTGTATTACAGTATTTGTTTACAGTAATAAGAATCTAACAACAATCACCATTAACAATGGGAAGTAAGATTAAAGTATGATTAAAAAAAGGTCATTAAAATAGGCTTTATTTTGTTTATGAGATATATATATATATATATATTATTAAATATATATATTATTTTTGATTTTATATTTTGGGATGAAAAGTGACCCGTAAATGTTTTGTGAGATGAATTTTTGGCACCAGCAAAGCCTTGAATATCTGTCAGATCTGAAGATTGGGTGCCTTTTTCCTCCTTTAGAACTTTAATAACATATTGTACTGTTATTGTTTTGTTTTTCATACACTGATAAACATTTGTTGATTGATGCTGCTCTGAATGGATGTTCCTGCTGTGATTGTGTGAGTGAGCTGATCTCAGATCAGAGTGAGAGCTTCTCTGCTGTAAACACACACACACACACACACACACACACATGTTGTGTTTTCATGTTTTATGGGGACATTCCATCGGTGTAATGGTTTTTATACTGTACAAACTGTACATTCTGTCCCCCTACACTACCCCTAAATCTACCCATCACAGAAAATATTCTGCATTTTTACATTTTTAATAAAACATTGTTTGTTTTTAAAGCTATTTGAAATATGAGGATGCATGAAATGTCCTCATATTTCACGTTTAAGTTGTAATACCAGTGTAATACCCATGACATTATACACATTTGTGTCCTCATAAATCACACACACACACTCTCTCTCTCTCACATACGCGCACACACACTCTCTCTCTCTCTCTCACACACACACCACTCCAACTCATGTTTAGGTTTTGAGAGGTCAGGCATCATCTGACCCTGTTGTGTGTGTGTTGTGTGTGTTTTGATGTGTGATAAAGAACCGGTCGGTGCCAGTCTTTCATTTGGGTCGAGCGATTGTACAAATTACACTTGTCTATACTAGATTACTCTGAGATGTGAAGTGTCAAAGGCAAAACTAACTAAATGTACATTTCTTAAAACATATGGACTATGTCCTTTAATAATAATAACAAAAATAATAGCAGTGTTATGAAATTATTTGCCACACAAAATGTCTAATCTAATATTCTGGGTGTTCACAATGAATCCTGACACTTTGTAAACTGTAAACTGCATAAGGCCTGAAGAGTGTTTTGGGAGATTTACAAGGTTTGCAAGTCAGACTAACTGTCTCTTACCTGTTCTGAGATGCCAACGGGTCCACAGTTTCTGAACGTTTACTGTAATCTGATGTACAGATGTTCATAATGGATATTTTTATTTGTCAATAAAGATTGTATCACATTACAAGGAAGAAATGTGAATTGCTTGGATTGTCAGAAATCTATTCATCTAAAGCATCTGCCATCTTAAAACGTTTATATATATATACAGGGTTGGGGAGTAACGAAATACAAGTAACTTAGTTACGTATTTAAAAATTTGAGTAAGTGTATTTCATTACAGTTTCATTTTAA
>CM076066.1:1260000-1275000 GCA_038088235.1 Zacco platypus | reverse complement strand
ATAGGTCTTCTTTAATCTGTGGCAGATCCTCACCAGAAAGATGAGATTAACCGAAAGGCCTTCGAGAAGTTTAAGAAGGAGCATTCAGCCGTTCCTCCGACTGTAGACAACGCTGTGCCATCAGAGAGATTTGATTGTAAGTCACCACTGAATACATTCTGCAAGAGCAGTTCACCGTAACAACATAACCACTTCTCATGTTTCCTCCAGCTGTGAGCGCTGAATCCAACTCTGCGCCCTGGACCACAGAGGAGCAGAAGCTTCTGGAACAGGCTCTGAAGACCTACCCGGTCAACACACCCGAGCGCTGGGAGAAAATCTCAGAGGCTGTTCCTGGACGCTCCAAGAAAGACTGCATGAAGAGATACAAAGTGAGCAGCTCCGTTTCATGTTCTGCGTAGCTATTTGTGTCTTTAATCGTACACAGGATTGTGGAACACGATAAATGGGGTGTCCAATCGTGCCACTGTCCTGCAAAGTTTAGACATATATAGTCAGCTAATCAAGGTCTTACTAGGCATACTAGAAACTTCCAGACAGGTGTGTTGAGGCAAATTGGAGCTAAACTCTGCAGGACAGAGTTTGGACACCCTGCACTAAGACGTAATATTCAGGGTTTTTTATTTTTTTTTTTATTTGCCGTGACTGTTTGGTCATAACATTATTACACCGAACAAATAATGACAAGAAATGAGCAATAACACAATAATAAGGTATAATTAAATCAAGGTTCCAAGTAATTTAATAAAACGGTTTTCTTTTTAATAAATACTTCTGCTAATAAGTGAATATTTATATAAATATAATATCTTTGACATTATAAGAATGTAAGCCTGTCGTTACACCAAATGACAAAAAATATTGATATGGTAGAATTAGACTGTTCAATAATATTAACAAAAGTGAAATTCAAAATATTTACATATTACAAATGACAAAGTAAAAACATTTTAATCAGGTAGTTAAAATAAAATGCTAAATATTTTTTTTACATTAAATATCTAAATTTTACAATTATTATAACAAATATAGCACAATTAGAGTAAGATGACCATTTTTAATGATTATTTTTATAAAATTTAATGTGACACTTATAAGACAAACTGATTGCTAAAGCATTGTTACACATAATGACAAAAAAGATTTTTAAATTAAATTAATAAAATTCAATATTAATCTTATATTTCAAGAATTACACAAAAAGCAAAAACAAATAAGGTGGTTACAATAAATAATAAAATTCTAAAGTGTTAATATTAATATTATTTGTTTTACACTCTTGCGAACACAGAACAAAAAAATAAACGAGAAATACTGCAATGTTTTTCTGTCTGTTTGTCCAGGAGCTGGTGGAGATGATAAAGGCGAAGAAAGCCGCCCAGGAGCAGGTTTCTGCTAAAAACAAAAAATGACGAACGTGCCGCAGGGAAAGAAAACACACATGCACACAAACATAACCGTGGTCTTTTAACTTTATTGTGTTGTTCTTTATTTTATAATAAACATGGAAAAAAGCACATATTAAGTTCTCTTGTTTTTGTAACTATGGTTCACTTCTCAATCCTCACGGCCGTAACCAATGCATGCCACCTCGGATCCTGTTATAGTCTGGAAGCTGCTCGATCGGACCTGCAAACCATCAACGAGAATTTGGTTATCAGTCATTTAGAGCAGCGTTTCTCAATCCTGATCCGACACGCCTGTTCCAGGTCATGTGCCTTAGTCTAGTCTTACAAGTTAGTTGCATAAAAAGGTACATTAGTCTAATTTGAATCCAAAAAGGAAAACTGATTAGTCTTAACTAATTGCTCGTTTTAAAGACGCCGGCTGTGTCTGAAATCACACTCTCTTGCATAGGTACTTATTCTGAATAAATAATTACTTCACAACCGCCAAAAAAAGTATGTTCTATATAGTATAAATGTAATCCGGAACGCTACATTTACATTTAGTCATTTGGCAGATGCTTTTATCCAAAAAAAACTTACAAGGGGAGCAATAAGCGGTTTTGTGTCCTGCTCAAGGGCACTTTAGTCATGGTATCGAAGGTGGAGAGAGTGCTGTTCATTCACAATCCCCACTTTCAATTCCTGCCGGCGTGGGAATCGAACCGGCAACCTTCAAATTAACAGCCCAACTCCCTCACCATAAGGCCACGAATACATTCGCCATGTTGTCGTCATCATGTGACCACCATTCATAAATCCTCTCCCGTGGCCTCATGGGATAGAGAAGTGTCTATATGCACACTTCTGAATCTCACAGGAAGTAGTAGGTTCTGTTCGTCTACTCTTTTATAAGTACTGTGAATTGAGACTTCTTTTGTCACATACTGTTTTTCGTCTAGTAGGGAAGTGTGATTTCGGACGCAGCCGCCGGAGTCTATTAACGAGCTTAATCAGGTGGGATTAATTAGGGACCAGAGTTGGGAAAGTATCAAATATTTCATTATAACAGAGAAAAGGTTGGACACTCACCAACAGCTGCTATAGCAGGAGCTTTATTGTAGATGTATTTCATACACACTTCCTTGATGGTTGTGGCGTCTATGGCCTGAGGACAGAAGCACGAAGATTAAAGCCCTATTCTGGCGGTAATTGTTTCTCATGGGGATCTAAGGTGAATTCAACAATTTAGACAGTGATGTTATTGCCTTGTGTTTTTCCATGTAAACATTCCCTGTCAAATCTAAAACAAAGGTGTGTCCTAATTTATTTGCTGTCTGAATCCAAATACCACTTTATAAGAAGGGATCTATCTAAAAGTCATTTTGAAAATTCATTTTTGACCACTGCACATAGTGATAATGAACACACATATTACTGAAATGATGGAAACTTTACAATAATAACAGTAAATTGCAATTAAGAAGTTATGTAAACTTTTGAAATGGGTTATGTTATGCAATACATTTGGTATCACTGTAAACGTTAGATAATGCATTAGTTGAACATTATGAGCAATATCTTTTTACAACATTAACTTAATGTTTGTGCACAGTGTATTAACAGATATAACTTGATTATAAAAATGTATTAGATAGTTAGATATATTGATAGTTCATTGATAGTACATTTCCTCACCCCCCACCTCATCCAAGATGTTCATGTCTTTCTTTCTTCAGTTGAAAAGAAATTAAGGAAATTTGAGGAAAACACTCCAGGGTTTTTCTCCATATAATGGACTTCAATGGGGTTCAACAGGTTGAAGGTCCAAATGTCAGTTTCAGTGCAGCTTCAAAGGATCTACATGATCCCAGACGAGGAATAAGAGTCTTAACTAGAGAAACGATCAGTCATTTTATAAAAAAAATAATACATCTTATACTTTTTAACCACAAATGCTCATCTTGCACTGCTCTGTGATGCTCCACACATTGCGTAATCATGTTGGAAAGGTCACGCGTGACGTGGGCGGAAGTACCGATCCAGTGTTTACAAAGCGAACGTGCAAAGACTAAAACAACAATGTTGGATGATTTTGGAGAAAATGAGATGGAGTTTTTCGCCCTACTGCGGTACTTCCACCTACGTCACGCATGACCTTTCCAACATGATTACACAATGTGTGGCGGATCGTAGTGCAAGATGAGCATGTGTTTAATGTGTTTTTTTTTTTTTTATAAAGAAAATGACCGATGGTTTCTCTAGATAAGACACTTAGTCCTCCTCTGGGATCATGTAGATCCTTTGAAGCTGCACTGAAACTGACATTTGGACCTTCAACCTGTTGGTCCCCATTGAAGTCCACTATATGGAGAAATCCTGGAATGTCTTCCTCAAATTTCTTTTTGACTGAAAAAAGACAGGAACATCTTGGATGACATTGGGGGTGAGGAAATTATGAGGAAATTTTAATTCTAAAGTGAACTAATCCTTTAATACCCTAAACTAATGTAAACCTTATTGGTTGCTTAAATACTTAAAAAAAAATGTGGTAACCCTTTGAGCAGCATTTTCCCGGCTTTGTAGGATCACAGAACTCGCTCCTCCACAGAAAGGAGAAACGATTCCTGTCCGAATGGGGCTAAATCAGTCAACTCTTGAGAAACACATCAGCAGGTTTGTTTACTCACATCTATTCTGGCCTCCAACTCATGCAGAGGAATCCTGCGGCTGTAACACAGCATCTGCCGCCCAATGTCCTCACAGATGGGTGTGGATCCTAGACGAGACAAACACTTTAAAGTCACCATGAAATCAAAATCGACCTTTTTTTTAAATGGAATATTGCAGTATTTATTATAAACGATGTATCCGTGCACAATTCATGTGCCTTGTAATCTTGAATCAGAATAACTTCCCCTCCCTCTTGCAGCGACTTCTCTTTGTGGACGAGGGCGGGGCAACCTGTCACTCACATGAGATCAGCCAATAGCAAACCACCAACATTCAAAATTAAGCCCCGCCCTACATTTGTTCTTGTTTGCGAAGCCGTTTCACTCGGATATCCAGCACAATGGAGAAAAAAAAAGATGAGCGCAGCATCCGTTTAATGACGTAAAACCTTTCGATTAAGGTGTGGTTTATGTGACGCTGCTCTTACCGTCCAGGTGAAGCAGCATGTTTGTCTTCAGCAGGTTTTTAGCTCTGTTCACTTCGCTTTCAGTCACACTCGTACACAGAGACATCCTAAAGCAAACCGCATGTTAATTGCTCATCCGCGCTTTCAGCTCAACAGAAAAGGCGAGTAACGTCAAGCTCTCACCATTCCAGCTGAGAGAAACGTATCATCTCGTTGACGGTTCCCGGCTCGCACACCATGTAAAGCCCCCACAGACCTGTATCTGTGTAGCAGGTGTTGAAGGACTGGAAACTGTGGCACAAGTTGCCCTGACATGCCATCTGCGCCAGTTTACTAGACAAGTTCTATGAGAAAACGGTCTGGTTAGTTAACTTTCAGGTGTTTTAAGTGTAAAGTGAGTTTAGTGAGAACATCTTACCATCCCACCACCGAGGGACCGATCCCAGTTCCCGATGAGCGTGTTGGCCACCATTAGAGGAATAGTGTCAGGATGTGACCAGCCAACAGCCTCCACGGCGATGGCTATATGAGCCAGAGGCATCTTATCATCTCGGACACGAATCTGTGAGGAATTAAGAGCAGAACTCAAAGATAAGTCTTTTAAAGAGGACCTCTTTTCAAAATTCTCAATTTTGTTTTTGGGCTCTACTACTCTACACATATTCTCCATTGTTCGGCTCCTCTCTTCCCAGTCTGTCAGTAACGCTCTGTTTAGTTCCTGTCTCTCTGAAGCCCCTCCTTCTGAAAAGCACACTGTGCTCTGATTGGTCGGCTGGAGCAGTGTGTTGTGATTGGTCAAACGCTTCAAGTGTGTTTGGGAAATGTCCCGCCCCTTATCATAACTGCCAGTTTCAACACACTACTAACTCAACCAGGCCCCGCCCCTTTATTTTGCATATGCTTTGGGTGGGGCTTATTTAAATGAGACAGACGATTATACATTTAGTCGTGGGTAGTGGTGAGGGAGTTGGGCTTGTAATCTGAAGGTTGCCGGTTCGATTCCCACGCAGGCAGGAATTGAAGGTGGGGATTGTGAATAAACAGCACTCTCTCCACCTTCGATACCATGACTAAAGTGTCCTTGAGCAAGACACGTAACCCCTAATTGCTCCCCTTGTAAGTCGCTTTGGATAAAAGCGTCTGCTAAATGATGAAAAATGAAAATACATTTACTTTAAGTATATCCTGTATAAATGCACACTTACGTTAAGCCGTATTCACTATAGCAAATCTCAACTGCCCTTTTCTTCGCAAAATGCAACTATTATCGTCTAACTCTTTATATATAAAGTTATATAAAAGTTAGTGTATATAAAGAATATACAAATGTCCATTTTTGTCCACATACAGTACTCATGTAAAGCAATAGATACTAAATAGCAAATTTCAGCTGCGTGATTGTTTGTATCATCACAAAAATGTAAACCGTATTATCTAACACTACGTAATATAAAGTTACATCTCAACTGCATGATTTGCAAAATGTAATATTGCCCAGCTGTTATGTATATGTAATATTAGCGTAAGCAATACCATCTCTACGGCTTGATTGTTTAAATTGTCACAGGATGAGAATGGAACAAGATTTTAAGATGATATCAACATTAACATCATGATTTTTAATAAATCTGCTTTGAAACAATGTATGTAAAAAGCACTCAAAATATTACTTGTGTGTACTGACAATCTGAATTCTATTTCTGTTAGTGTAAATGATAATCGAGTGTTTACCTCACTCCCGGTGAAATGGCAGGGCTGTAAAGTCTCTCCGCTGTATCTGGCCGGCAGCTTTCCAAAATGAAATTTGGCCAAATCGATTAGCTCATTGTGTGACACTCCTTAAGACGAGACCAAAAAAAAACAACAATACTGGTTTATTAATGGTCAAAATCTGAGCCAGTAACAGAGGAAGTGGCTGCATCCAAAATCACATACTTCCCTACTATATAGTGGGTGAAAAACAGTATGTGACAGAAGATTCAGAGATTGACATGAAAGAGTTGGTAAAAATGACCCGTTACTTCAGGTGATATTCTGAAGCTCGTATATGAATGACACTTTACCATCAGGAAAGGAACCGTCAATGGCAGTGAAGAGATGCAACTGATGCTGGTAGGTCTGGATTACATTCATACTACACATATTATAGAGACTACTTTTTTAGCGCTTATTTACTCAAAACAACTACCTACTCGAGAGTATGTGATTCAAACGCAGCCACTGTTTCTGTTGCTTTACCTCCGGCTGCAGCCAATACAATCCGTGGCCCCTTGTAGTGTGTTGTAATGTATTCGACCAGATCCCCTCGATTTATAGTTCTGCAAAAGATGCAAATGTAGGAACTTCAGTTTTAATGCAGTCAAAACTAGTCTTTTTCCATGCACTGGTCAATTGTGGGCTATTTTGATTCCATAACATTCAGACTAGTGGGAAGACAACATCCAAAATATACATTTAGGTGTTTATTTTATTGCACTATTTGCATCTGTAGATTGTAATGAGTTTTTTCTCCTGCAGGGTCAGAAATCAATTTTTATTTTTTAGGCATACGCCAAACTTTACAGTTTTATTCCCATCTGTATTCTGAAGGTTTTTACAGACATGTTTGTTCATATATCATTCGCCTGATTTATAAAACATTTTCTCTCTAAAAACATTTTTTCTGGCTGTTGACAGTATTTTCTGATTTATGGAGCGATAGAAAGAAACTTTAACTCTAATATCAACAAAATCATTTGGAAACTGTCTTTATCTAATGTTCACTAATTTTATCGTTCTTTTATGGAAATTATGTGCATATTTAATCATGCAATGTTTTTTACATATATAAACATATGCAGAAAGCACTGCTCTAAATTATGGAAATTTTTGCATATTTAATTATAATGCTTTGTTTGCATTTTTAAACATAACCTTTCAGAAAACAAATGCATTTTCATTTAGAGCAATTTCAACAATGAGCTGAAAGCAGGGTTATTATCGTTAACAAGCTATTACAAAAAGATTTTTGTTTAATATAAATTAATTAAATTTAAATTTATATAATTAATATAAAGACTGAATTAAATGATTATTAGATGAAAAACTGAACGAAACTAATAATTTTAAGTTAAAACACAGATTACTTACTGAAATCTGTAAAAAACCCTCTAATTTGTCACAAAATTAAACAAGAATTTTGATCCTGTCTTTATCCGATGTTCAGATTTCTGTTATGGAAATTTATGCAAATTATAGCATATTTAATTATATGCATTTGCATATTTAAACATAAGATTTCAGAAATTTGTATCCTGTTCATGTTCCTTAATTGAACACTCAAACTGACGGACTGTAAACTAGAGACACATACTTGATGTTCTCCGTAGGGCCCAGGATGGTTCTGCCGAGAGGTGTTTCCTGATAGGCTGTAGCGTGCAGGTAATCGAAGACCACTTCCTGCAGGTTGGTCTCCACTTCCTGCATCTCTCTGAGAATAACTCCACGCTCTCGCTCGATCTCCGCTTCTCCCAGCGTGCTGTTCTGAATGATGTCAGCCAGGATTTCCACCGCTGGGAACAGAGACTATTTTACAGCACACCCATAATGCCGTTCTGCCTGTCACGACGGGGGTGGTGTTTGGGGTTTACCTCGGGGCATATCTTTGGAGAAAGCTTTAGCATAGTACACCGTCTGCTCTCTGGAGGTGTAAGCGTTCAGATGAGCGCCCATGTTCTCGATCTCCAGTTCCAGGTCGAGCTGTGACCTCTTCCTGGTCCCCTGAAACAATTCAATGATTTCTGAACCGAACTGTTTAAATATTTAGACACAGAGAATTCTGCAACTCATCGTTTCTCTTACCTTAAACGCCATGTGCTCCAGGAAGTGGGCCGTACCATTATTGCTCTCATTTTCATACCGGCTCCCAGCATCAATCCACAGACCAACCTGGATCATGTGATTAGAATTTAGATATTTTGATTAATACTAGCCCTCACAGGACTTGTTTTTTAAAAAATCCTGGTTAATTTATTACTTATTTTTCATTATTTGTTATTTGTCTAGTAACACTTTATTTAGACGATCCCCTGTATGTAGTTGACATGTAGTGAGTTAATTGACATAGTGAGTTAATTGGCATGTAGTTGACATGTAGTGAGAATTAGTTGACATGTAGTGAGAATTAGTTGACATGTAGTTGACATGTAGTGAGAATTAGTTGACATGTAGTTGACATGTAGTGAGTTAATTGACATGTAGTTGACATGTAGTGAGTTAGTTGACATGTAGTTGACATGTTGTGAGTTAGTTGACATGTAGTTGACATGTTGTGAGTTAATTGACATGTAGTTGACATGTTGTGAGTTAATTGACATGTAGTTGACATGTTGTGAGTTAATTGACATGTAGTTGACATGTTGTGAGAATTAGTTGACATGTACTGAGAGTTAATTGACATGTAGTTGACATGTTGTGAGAATTAGTTGACATGTAGTGAGAATTAGTTGACATGTAGTTGACATGTAGTGAGAATTAGTTGACATGTAGTTGACATGTAGTGAGTTAATTGACATGTAGTTGACATGTAGTGAGTTAATTGACATGTAGTTGACATGTTGTGAGTTAGTTGACATGTAGTTGACATGTTGTGAGTTAACTGACATGTAGTTGGCATGTTGTGAGTTAATTGACATGTAGTTGACATGTTGTGAGTTAATTGACATGTAGTTGACATGTTGTGAGAATTAGTTGACATGTACTGAGAGTTAATTGACATGTAGTTGACATGTTGTGAGAATTAGTTGACATGTAGTGAGAATTAGTTGACATGTAGTTGACATGTAGTGAGAATTAGTTGACATGTAGTTGACATGTAGTGAGAATTAATTGACATGTAGTTGACATGTTGTGAGAGTTAGTTGACATGTACTGAGAGTTAATTGACATGTAGTTGACATGTTGTGAGAATTAGTTGACATGTAGTGAGAATTAGTTGACATGTAGTGAGAATTAGTTGACATGTAGTGAGAATTAGTTGACATGTAGTGAGAATTAGTTGACATGTAGTTGACATGTAGTGAGAATTAGTTGACATGTAGTTGACATGTAGTGAGAATTAGTTGACATGTAATTGACATGTAGTGAGAGTTAGTTGACATGTAGTTGACATGTTGTGAGAATTGGTTGACATGTAGTTGACATGTAGTGAGAATTGGTTGACATGTAGTTGACATGTTGTGAGAATTAGTTGACATGTAGTTGACATGTAGTGAGAATTAGTTGACATGTAGTGAGAGTTAATTGACATGTAGTTGACATGTTGTGAGAATTAGTTGACATGTAGTGAGAATTAGTTGACATGTAGTGAGAATTAGTTGACATGTAGTTGACATGTAGTGAGAGTTAGTTGACATGTAGTGAGTTAATTGACATGTAGTTGACATGTAGTGAGAATTAGTTGACATGTAGTGAGAGTTAGTTGACATGTAGTGAGTTAATTGACATGTAGTGAGTTAATTGACATGTAGTGAGTTAATTGACATGTAGTGAGAATTAGTTGACATGTAGTTGACATGTTGTGAGTTAATTGGCATGTAGTTGACATGTTGTGAGTTAATTGGCATGTAGTTGACATGTTGTGAGTTAATTGGCATGTAGTTGACATGTTGTGAGTTAGTTGACATGTAGGTGCAATGTTGCTTAATCAACAGAAAATGTAAAGGGGAACATCAAAATAAAGTGTAACCATTTGTCTTATCTACAACTTATCCATATTTATATTTTACATATTTAATGCACAGTCTAAGTAGCTGGTCAGGTTTAAATGTCACAAAGTTATATTCTGTATATGTCACGAATAAAGATCTACTCCTTCCTATGAAATAAAAATTAGCAATTCCTTTTTATGGAATATTACACTTTTTTTGTAAATGATTCAACTATGCACAGCATTATTTTTTTTAAATTCATGCTCCTTGTAATCTTTAATCAGAATAAGTCCCAGGCTGAGATTAAAATCTTAAGTTAACTTAGATGTGATGGTGAACTCACCGTGCATGTGGACAGGCCGGAGTCTTCAGATGCCACCCTGAGCCCGTTATCAAGGGTCGTGACCTTCGTCTCAGGTACATTTAAAACCACGTGACTGACAGCCTGAGTGGAGCCAGTCTGAAACACAGCCATCATTTTAAATACTCATGATTTACTGAGCAGCATATAGAAGGTAAATATTAAAACGAATGAGTAGTAATTAAATTAAATGTTTGATTAAAGTCTTGCTTTTTCATATTATGGTGTAAGTTTGCATCATCATACCAGCGTTCACGACACAGCCTCAGCCTGGCTGTTTTAAACGATTTCGAAGACCTCATTTCCAATACTTTGGCATTTTAAATGATATTAATGTTGTGTTTGTAATCTCTCACCCTTTTAATGACTCTTGTGTTCAGTAAATTCTTTATAATGTGTCTCCCCGCTGCGCCGAAACGCTGCACGGACGCCGCCATGTTGTTTACTGACTGGGTGACGCTGCTGAAAAGACGAGTTCCGATTGGACAGAATAATTCTACGTCATGCGTTATCCAACGCGGGTGCGTCACACAAGATTAATTTTATAAAAATGTGGGTGACATGAAAAACCCCCATATTCTTACGCCGTCTAGTGGCGAAATATCAAACTATAGAAGTTCACTTGTATGACCAGCAGATCGCAGATCGCAGCTCTGCGTACAAGATAAAAATACACACACACCAACGTTTTATTTATAAAGTGTCATTTATGTTAACGTTAATTGCATTTATTTGGCTCTTGTAGTGATTTATCATAATAATGTAATATTATATAAAATATTCTATTTTTTCTATTTTATATTTTTATTTCAATTTAAAAAAATCACTTCTTTTATGTGTGATTGTCATATTTTTGTGGCTTGATTTTTTTTATGCTAAGCATTATTACCATATTGTGTATGAAATGTGCTATATAATAAACTTGCATTGCATATGTCCTTTCTAAACTGCTTTAACGTGCATTGTAATTTTAATAAAAGTAACAATCAAAAATGTATGTCTCTACTTGGTCCATTTTCAGGTTCTGAATAGTGACAGTATTTGTGATAAAGACTTTAAATTTGAAGTTAAAGCATGAATAGATTATTTTATGGGAGTCTGTGAAAGAGCAGTTCATAAGTCTCTGAATGTGGACATATACTAAATAAATAAGCTCTTAGGCTCATTATCAAACATCCAGCGATACTCAGCCATGACTCGCTCTTGAATATACATGGTAGTTTTTTTAGCAATAACTCACTAACTGAACACAATCAATTCACACTTGTGTTTCATGAGGTTGTTTGAAACCTTTGTCCTCTTCTGTGTTCCTGTAGCTCATCTGATAAAGCATAGCACTAATAATAAGGTCATAAGTTGGACTCGCATGCAACACATGCTGAGGAAACTGAAATGAATATTAGATCTCAGAGCATGTTCAAATCATCAAGTCTTGCTCTTATGACAGAAAAATGCTTAAAAAAAAAGAAAAGTGCCCCAAAGAGTGTGGAAGTGCCAGTGGCTCAGTGGTAATGAGCATGATCTCCTCTGTCAGGAGGTTCCTGGTTCAAAACCGGCCTGGACACTGAAGCGTTGTGGAACAGTCACCTGATCAGGAGCGGTCAGATCCTGACAGGAGGACGAGAGAGGCTAGGAAACGAAGGGGGGAGGTAATATCCAGCCGCCTCCCCCTGGGGACTTCTGGGATGATGACCAGGAGTGGTTATCTTTTATGCCAAGATGTGTACTTATAATAAAAAAAACATCCAGCCTTGAGACTAAGTCATTATTTTTAACACCAGTTTCTCATGGATGACCCATCCAGCTACACATGTCCATGAACCTCCCAGGATTTGAACCTGAAACCCTCTGCATGGAGCAACATGCTCATTACCACTGCACCACTGGCACATTCACACTGACTATAATTTTTTGGGCGGTCATATCTTTTCTTTTGCACGTAATGGTGTTTAACTGCAAGTACAGCAGCCAGAGAAACTCAAGGACCGGACTAGGGTTCCAACCCGGATCCGGGAGCGCACTGACATGGATCGACTTCTCCGGACCAGCACCCAATGAACTCTCGAACTTCCCCAGAACTTCGTGGCAAAGACTGCACCTCACTGACGCGTTTCAGACTTCGTTAATGACTCTGGTCTGGGTTTTTTCCCCCCGCAAACCTTTTCCAATTCACCCCCTCAATGTTTGATCTGTGGAAACTGGATGCTCATCACATTATAATGCAGACAGAAATTTCACTCATGTCAAATTATTTAGCACACTAATGATTATATGCAGTATATCAGCAACAATTTGACAGAATATGAGAAAACTACAGTCTAAATATAAGAAACTTAAGAGAAAAAGCTTCAAGTACGAGTTTATATTCTGGAGGTCCAAAGGACAAATCAACGCAGAGATTATGAATGGCATCAGCTGTAAAGTTATGGCAATATAGATACCAAACAATCATGTAAATGCGAGGTGGCAGGTGGATAAAAAGGTACAGCTCGAACAGCCTTACCAAACTCAGGTACATTTAATATCAGCTGACTGACAGCCTAAGTGGACTAGTTAGGCTAGTTAGTATGATTCAGAACCATCACGTGGTTCTAAATCGACGACCAATCAAAGCAGTTCTGTATTCTGATTAAATGTTTACAAATTGCATAATTCTACATGTATTTAGATTCTCAAAGGTCGATATATGTTTTGGTGGATGTGTTTTTAATGATTATGGGTAGGAAAGAAAGAGTTAAATGTTTTAGAAGTTAACAGCATGAACGTTTTAAAAGTTCGTCAGGAATTCTTTCTTAAAATTTTGCTAGTTCTAAATAGTATTAATAATATTCCCTAGACTCTTACTTTGTTAGTGACTCGTTTTCATAAAAATCTTTTTCCGTTGACTTGACGCGGCGCAGACCGATCGGTGTATGACATCGAAGTACGTTTCCGACTTTGTTATACACCGATCGCTCTGCACAAAATTCGGAATTCGGAATCACATCTAGTACACTACTCTTACCTTATCCTTCCATGGTAGAAATAGTAAGAGTAGTATGCGGTTTGGAATTCAACAACCGTTTTGTTGACGTTCTTAAAAAGGCGAGCTCTCATTGGATGGAAAAACGTAAACATCATACTTTACTCAGAGTGGCTGCCGAATTTAGTGGAAAAAAAAAAGCTCTTTATGAAGACGAAGTGACGGCGTCTGTTTGAGCAGCACTCACACTGTAACAGTACACAAATATTTAGCAAACAACCTCTTACAAACGGTCAAACAAAATATTAAGTTAAATAAATTAAATATCCAATACTTGTTTAGCATATAACATTATACATTTCAGAACCAAAGCATTTGTTCATGAAATAACTTCAGTTATCGGTTCATTTCTATATATCCGTTTTTAAAAAATACTCTCTTCACTCATTCAGCGACAACCGACCCTTCGCAAAGTTTGATTGACAGGCGATCTGACCAATCATGACCCTGAAGCCGCCATTTTATCTGACAAAGCAGTCAGGGGAGTTAGTCGATTAATGTTGGTTAACTTGAAATATTGTGCGTCCTCACGTCTTTTTGAAACAACATTCCTTCTGATGTTCATTCATGTTTATTTGATGCTATAAATGAACTAGTATGAAGAGATGATCGAGGAGCTGCAGTGACACTAGATGCTATTTATTGTTTAAACTTCTTTAAAACATTACGATATTTTAAATATGAAACCGTTTCATATGTCGTCAGTGTCCTCTTTGCTCCGCGATGTATTTTTCACTGCGGGACAAGATGAGCGAGAGAGGATGGGATGTCGGGCATAGCAACAGGGGGCGGGTTTTGCGAAGGTTCAATTACCACATTCACAATTCAATCTGCAATGAATAACAAGCCCTTCATACAACAAATTTTTATTGGATACACATAAAAACAAAATTCAAAACAAAAACAGCATCATTGCATGATCCTGGCAAGAAAAAAAACAAAACAAAAAAAACATTAAATATACAAAAACCAACTTACCCAACCGCTGACTGTTAATTGCAGAAAAGGGCTGATGAATGCTGAACATATACTGCTATCAGGTAGAAAACAATGTCAAGACGTGCGATGGGAAACAGTGGGCACTTACAGAATGAAATCAGAATCATTCTTCAGTCCAGAAACAAACTGCACATTTAACACAAGATCTCCTGCAATTGATGAAGGATGAGTATAAAATCCCTGCTGTGTACAGACGATATAGTCCATGTTCGGTTCGGGTCATGACTCTGGGGGTGTGGGCTGACTCGGGGCACCACTGCGTGTGCGCAGCTGTGATTGGGCGATGTCTGCTAGAGCTGACTGGATCTTCTCCAGCAGCATGTCTCCTCTGTAAACCACTTCCTCCAGACGGGCAGCAGCTTCCTGGTTCTCCTCTTCCAACTGCCTCAGACTGGCAGCCTGTGAAA
>CM076066.1:1140000-1255000 GCA_038088235.1 Zacco platypus | reverse complement strand
CTCCATTAATTATTATCAATGTTGGAAACGGTTGTGCTGCTTAATTTCTTTGTAACCTGTGACGCTTTTTATCATTGAATCATTGATGAATAAATAGTTTAAAAAACATTTTTTCAAAAAAATAAATATTTTCTAACAATATAAGTCTTTACTATCACTTTTTATCAGTTTAACACAAAATAATCAGCTGATAATTAATAAAAGTATTAGTTTCTTTAAAAAAAAAGAGAGAGAAAAAAAATTACAGACCCTAAACTTTTGAACAGTTGTGTGTATTGTTATAAAATATTTCTATTTTGAATAAATGCTGTTCTTTTTTTATTTTAGAAATATATTTTAAAGTATATTAAAATTATAAAAAATTGTAATAGTATTTCACAATATTACTGTATTTAAAAAGTACTTTACATTTAAAAAATAAATTTTATGGTAAAAAAAAAAAAAAATGTTAAAATGGGAAATAAAACTCTAAATATTGCGCCTTTTATTATAATATTGGCCAAAAAACGGACTCTGATTCAAACGTGTTCTTGAATGTGTTTTGCAGACCGTGTGGTTTTTTCTTTGGGAACCTTCCAGAATGTGAGTGTCCCAGTGAACGGGACGGTTCAAGCGGTCGTTTCCCGCATTCCTGCTGACGTTTCCTTCATAATTCTGCAGTTTCACACACAACACAGCAATGTTACACTCTCATACTCACAGGTAAGATATAGCACACTGCACTGTAATGCACCGACACACACGAGAAAGAAACGCACACACTGCTGCCCCAGTTACATGAGGGTTGACTGAGCAAGACATCATGTGAGAGTTTAATCACAAGCTCTGATCTCAACACACACACACACACACACACTTGCATTCTGTTCATAATCTCTGCAGTCATGCAGCTGTAGTGAACTGAGCACATGTTCAGACACGTAGTTAAAGTCAACATGAAATGCTGTTTGGAACTTCCATATATAGAGTGCATCTTTATATATGTATGTGTGTATTGGTCAGGTCCCACTTTATGGTTTCTCGGTCACGGCAGTGGATGCTGGTCTGTTGTCAACCCTGTTACCAAGCCAGAACACTCTCTCCTGGTTCCTGAAGACCCCAGACGGGAGCAGCGCAGCAGGAATCGGTGTAATTCTGCCGTACAGCAGCGCTGGTTAGAGATCTAACACTTTACCTGCATGCCATAACGCAAACTCTCGCATTAACACACTACTGACTGGAATAGAGAATATTCAGTGTGTCTTGTCGTGTGCAGATCCCGTTCCAGGAGCTTGTAATCAGGAATTTGCGCTGGAGATTGATCCAAACATCCACCTGCAATACAACTTGTTTGAGACCACGGTGACCTTCGCACCTGCTAACATCGGATATGAAAGGTGAGAGAAATTTAATAAAGTCGTGAACTTATCAGGGCATTTTAAAGGGTCGTGAAACCAGCACAAATTCTACAAAAGTGCATCAAATGTTTCCACAGTTCATCACTGCATGCAAGAAAAGGAACAAACATATTATACATTGGTTTTTAAGCAAGTTTTAAGTTCATTACACAAATACATACATGAATACATATCCTGTGAGTAATATAATTGAATGCACAAATAAATGCATCGCATTCGTACTGTATGGAAGCTTGTTTTCATCACTGAATAAAAAAAAAAAAGCTTGCAACTCTGACTTTTTATCTCAGAATTGCATGATAGAAACTTGCAATTGTAAGTTATAAAGTCAGAATTGTGAGATAAAAAGTCTGTCTGCTAATTTTTTTTATATTAACGAGCTTCCATAGTACTCCGCATCAAACGCATACATCATTGTGCTGTTGCATTTTTCATAACTTCATTTGTTTTTAAAATATGTAAAAATGTGTATGTCAACTGTGTGTAATTTTGTGGCGTTCATACAAGCCGTTTGATCTGTTATTTATATCCGTGAGCTCTAAAGATGAATGGATTATGTTTGTCAGACTCGGGATCTATGGAAGAGAGTTAATGCCACAAAGTGAACAGTCACTTGTGATCCATGATATAGAAGTTGCGCTAGTCTTTTCTTCCTTATTGTGACGTATATCCGAGTGAAACTGCTTCTCAAACAAGAACAACTGTAGGGCGGGGCTTGATTTTGTCCGAGGGGGATTGATTGGATGGTTGGTCTCATGTGAGTGACAGGTTGCCCCGCCCTCGTCATCACGGAAAAGAAGAGATGTTGCTGCAAGAGGGAGGGGAAGTTATTCTGATTAAAGATTACGAGAAACTTTAAAAAAATAATGTGTGCATGTATAAATAATTTAATGCTGCAATATTCCGTGCAAAAAAAATCAGAATCATGTTGTCTTTTCAGAGGGGCAATTCCTCCAGCGTGTGACGTGGACACAGGCTCCAGTACTCGTTGGCGTCTGGTTTATGAGGTGTATCAGTACTTCCTGCCGGAAGGTGACCTATCAGAGCAGAGTCTGATCAACAGTATGGAGAGAGTGGCCAATGTGGAGAACGTGCAGGACAATAGCAGAAAAGTATGTGAAATCTCTCTCCTTCCTTACAACTTCCTGTTAAATGTTATGATGTTTTAGTGTGTTTTCACACCTGGCTCGTTTCGAGTGTTTGTTTCAGAACCTTGTGGGGTTTATTTTCCTTAGTTTGGCTTGTTTATTCATATATGTTATGTATTGTAAAATGTTACAATTTAATTCCATGTTTTGGAACAAAGCTAATGATCTACACGTCTAAAAACACTCTTAGTTTGTCAAATATTGTTTATTTAGTTGTAACACTTTACAATAAGGTTAACATTAGTTAACTACGTTATGACATTTACTGAAACATTTTAAAGATTTGTATCTGTTAACATTCATTAAAGCACTGAACTAACATGAATATGAACATTTTTATTAAGGAAAGTTTAATAACTGCTGTAAAATGTTTTCACTCATTGTTAGTTAATGCATTAACTAATGTTAACAAATGAGAAGTGTTACTGATTAATCTATTCAACTCTTTTTCTGCTCTTTCAGGTGATGTCTTTATCCTCTCATGAACGGACGCAGTTCTCCTTCAACTCTTTGCCCGGTCAGGGTGTGATTTTCTCTGTGATTGTGAGAGATCCAGTGCTCAACACTTCGGCGTCGTACATCCCCGTTCACACCTACGCCTGCAGCTTCAACTCCACGCTGGACGGATGCAGTGATTTAGGTTGGAAGGCAAACGAGTCCCTGCAGAGATTTGCTGTAGATTGATGCTGCATTATTGTATTTATAAATTAAGAAATTCCTTTAGTATGTGAGGTCAGTTGCAACTGTTGTCTTACATGAAAACATTAGCTTTTAAATAGATTCTGTGACAGGTTTATGGTTTGACTGGGTATTTAAATGTATTGTTATTGGTATTTTTCTTTTTATTTTTGCTATTTATATATTGAAAGTTTGAGTATGCATTATTAGGGACCACATATTGTAATCGTTAACATTTTTCTTCTTCCACTCAGAAAGTCAATGTCTGCCCATAAAACCCCTTGCGGGAAAGTTTTGAAATTTGGCACACTGATAGAGGACAGTCTGAACTGTCACCATAGCAAATTTGGAGTCTCTAACTCAATCCCTCTAGCGCCACCAGCTGTTCAAATTTGCATTCTCGTTTATGGTAATAACCGGCATTTTGAATTTTCCGAAAAATCTACTTTTACAAACTCCTCCTAGGCCATTGCTCTGATTTTCACAAAAATTGAGCCAGATCATCTTCAGACAAAAAGTTATGGAATTCAAGCCAATTTGTCAAACCGTTTTCAAAAAACTTGGGGAAAATAGACGTAAGCTTGTATCTCCTCAACACTTTGTCGTATTCAGACCAAATTTGGTCCATGATCTGAGGTAACATGCTGCGTTTTGGCTTATAACATCTGAACGGTTTGTCCAAAAATCATAAAATATATATTATTATATTTGGGAGTCCAGTCTTATCCAATTTTTCCAATAAGGCAATTTTGGGCGTTGGCCATTTTGAATTTAGTAGTAAAATGCTGCATTTTATGAACACGTTATCGTAACATTATGAAGCACGGTATGAGACTTCGACACCATGCCCTAATGGTACTCAAAAAGTTTTTTTACCAAAATACAAAAATTTACATAAATACAAATTTTGCCATAGTTGCCAAACTTCCTGTCCGCCATTTTGTTTTTCTTTAAAAACACACTTTTTCAAATTTATCCTAGACCGTTGGTCCCATTTTCACTCAAATCGAATCGAAAAAGTGTTTTTAAAGAAAACAAAATGGTGGACAAGTGGTTCGGCGACAATGGGAAAATTGGTGTTTATGTTCTCAGCGTGACCCAAGGAGTCAATTAAGACCAGTTTCATTACAGTAGGGTAATTTATTCAAACGTTATTAGCATTTTTGTAAATTTCAGTTTAACTTTTGACCACAAGGTGGTCAAAACCTTTTGAATACCGTTAGGGAATGGTGTCGAAGACTCAATTTTGCCATAGTCGCCGAACTTCTTGTCTGCCATTTTGTTTTTCTTTAAAAACATACTTTTTCGAATTTATCCTAGACCGTTGGTCTTATTTCCGTCCAAATCTAATTATATCATCTTCAGACCATGCCGGGAAAAATGTATTTCGTGTTGACGGACTAAATCGTTTTAGTGTACCACAGCAACAAATTCGAAGCATGATGCCAAAACGACTCTGAAGGCTGTATCTCTGCAGTGCTTCGGGATATTGACGCCAAAATTTGCATGTGTCATTGTCATCTCACTCTGACCACACCACATTAATTTGGCCACAGCGCCACCTATTGGTAAAAAATTATAAATGTTTAAATCGTATTATTATTATTGACTATGATTTTTCAGCCTAAAATGAAATGATAATTGCTCGTTGTTGCAGTTGGTCTGATGCTCCCAGCCATGATGGCACGCCTTATTGTGTTGTCTTTGTGCTTGGCCCGTTAATTGCTGCTTGCAACGATATTTTAACTTTGTTAATGTATACTTCTTGCTTTTATTGTGAAGCTCTGGTGCTTTTAAATGTGCTACAAAAAAGGTTATTGATTGAATAAATTTTGGTGTGATAGAATTATGTGGTATTATATTCTATGTCTCTTTCGTTTTGGCAGGGAGAGCTTCCACGAAAGTGTTTTTCACTTTGATGGGTTTGGCTGGGCTGGTTGTGTGTTTTGTGGGCCATCGCTTCTTCAAATGTGGTGAGTGATGTTTTTCTCTTTTCATAGCAACACACCATGTTACTGCTATTAATATCTGTTGATCTACTAAAGATGCCCGAAGTATTTTGGGTCTGGGAAAGTCTTTGCCACCGATTTGAAGAGTCAAAGTTTGACAGATATTATAGTTACTAATATTTAGTATTTTTACTGAACACTTAAATGGATGGCATGTTTTTAAAGGGGTCACATGATGTACCATTTCTCCACTTGCAATGTTAGTCAAGGCTTCTTGCGAAACAAACAGTCCATTCAGTGTTTTAAGACATTTCAACACTCTCTCCATTAGTGAAGCTAAATAATACTGTAAAGTTTTAAATGAGCTGCAGTTTAGTTTCATTAAATGGTGTTTTTTTTGTTAGTTTCACACTCTTTTTTTCTCATTTATATGTCTCTGTTTGCAGGACTCTTATACCAGTTTACCAATAGGATACCAGAATAGCTTCATTTACATGCAATCAATCCTTTAGCGAATCAGATTGATGGCTCAGTTGAACCGAGAATCCTTCATGTAAACACCTCAGTCGATCGGATTGAGCTCAATCCGAATTTCAATCCGATTGGAAGAGGTGGTAATGAAGTGATATGATCAGTAGGAAAAAATTAAGCATGTAAATGATCAAATCTGACAATCAAATTTAAAAATACCCGAATGCAAGAAATGCACATGTAACAAAAATGCGAATCGTTTCAAGCTTCATATAAACAGAACTTTCAGAATCTGAAATCGGATTGGATTCATTTGGATCAGTATAGTTTATTATAGTTAACTAAAAACATAAATTTTATTTATATTGTTACTTGAAATAAAACAAATATTAACTGAAATAGGCAACATTTGTCATTTTAATTGAATTTAACTTACTAAAATAACTAAAACTAATCATGCACATGATATAATAATTAATTGTTTTACTAAATCACGCGCACAATATAATAATTCGGTCCCTCGTTTAACTAAATCGTGGCCGTGTAATGATTGCTTTCCCTTGTTTTAGTTCAGTCTGAATGAGAGAACGAATTGGTACAAAGTGGCTAAATCGAGGGAACAAATTATTATATTGTGCTTACTTCGTGGCGACGAGATGTAAATAAAAACTATAACCGTATCTCAATAATTCTATAATAATACTGATTCAGATTGACAAATATAAACACACAAACATCTAAAGGAACCAGTAAAAAATGTCCATTTCTGCATTTTCAGAGCTGTTCTGCATGGGCTTTGGGTTTATGGCGTTTCTCTTCTTCGTTCTGATCACCAGAACCACAACGCTGGAATATGACAGTGAGTCGTTACACTTGCACTGAATCACTGTAGAATTAGAGAGAAACAACTAGTGTCTTCCTGAAACTTTAGTATGAGGTTTCTGATCATCTCTTAGACTCGTGCTCATATTCAGAGTTTCATGTCATTCTGGATGATTTGCAGTGAGCTGATGTCTACAAATCTATAAATAGTTTCTTGTCATGACTGCCCCCAGAAGTTAAGGTTTTCCAGTGTTTTTCGAGATTAATGGGACTGAAACTGGCTACACAAACTCTCTGAAGATTAGAGTCATGCTGCCGCAGCTGAAGTCATGTGCCGTGGATTTCAGCTGGAGCTGCTAAACGAGTCCGTCTCCATCAAATGCATTGTGTGTGAAAGACGTCTGTCAGCTGTTTGTGTGTTTGCTGAAATGAGGAAGAGCATTTTTCAAATGATTTTGATTCTCCGAGATTGTTGTAGGTCAGGTGCTTTCTGATTAATCGGATCATTTTAATTAGTTCAAGTTTGTACTTAAAACACTTAAGACACAAATATGTCACTTTTGGTCTAATTTTATACCATAACATGTCTTCTTTTATTGCACTTCATCTATTTGCATCTGTAGATTTTATTATCAATACATGTGTTTTGAGTCAGAAATCTCTACTTCATCAGATTTACAACACACCAAATTTTATTCCTATCTATATTCTGACTTTATTTGACTGTTGACAGTATTTTCTTATCTGGAAGGATAAAAATAGATCCAAAATCACTCTAAAATGTCAATAAAATGAGACCTGGCTTTATACAATGTTGAGGTTTCAATTATGGAAATTTATGCCAATTAGATATAGCCTCATTTGTATATTTAAAAACTATTGTTTTAATATAACTGGTGAAAGTATGCTTATATCTATTAGTTAAAGTTTTACCCTGTTCATCATAGTGTCTTGCCTTCAACATCTTGTTGATAATAAACGTCTCTCCGCAGTCCGATTGGCTCTGACAGCACTGATGGGCGTGGTCGGGGGCGTGGCCCTGGTAATGAGCTGGTGGCGGTTTGGTTCTGTCATGGCCTGCGTGTTGGTGGTCGGACTCATTCTTGGATTTCTCATCTCCTCTATCGTCTTTTTCACTCCACTTGGTAAGAAATAATGTTCAAAACCATCAGTTGTCCCGTTTCATACAGTTAAAACATGTTACATGTCTGATTTTCATTTAGTTTAAAGTTTTTCAACTAATATTTATTTATTTTATTTCAATTAACAGAAATGTTAACGATTATAAACCTGCTACCACTACATTTAACATCCAAAAAAAGTATATTTATGATAGCACACCCAAATGAAAAAATGCAAATACTCACATTTGAAGTGAGTTATATAACCATAAAATTCTGTGTGGGAAACATGTTTTAAATGCTTTAAGCGGCACGTACAAAGCACCTGACGGGGAAAGCCGCAGTACTTGTTTGAAGCGCTTTATGGAATGCAATGGAAATAATGCAGTGAAACGGGTGTAGCGACAGATATTTTCTTCTGTAAGCAATATGATGACTTAAATATGAAGCATGTTTCATGTTTAGGATAACTTGGGTCGTGCACTTTTCCTGCAGCAGCTTGTTAGTTGCATGCAATTATCATTATTAGTTGTTTGTTAACTTTTACTTCTCTTTCTTTTTCCCTCCAGGTGACCTTCCTATATTCCATAATGATGCTGTGTTCTGGGTGGTGTTTGCTTGCATAATGGTGGTTGTTCCTTTGTTCTTCATCCGGTGGCCTAGAGAGGTGAGATTTGTGTTTTTGAAAGAAGTCTCTTATACTCACCAGGGCTGCATTCATTTAATAAAAAAAAAAAAAAATACAGTAAAAATTGTGAAATATTATTACAATTTAAATAGAATGAATAAATTAGAATGCTTTCTGAAGGATCATGTGACACTGAAAACTGAAGTAATGATGCTGAAAATTCACAGGAATAAATTACATTTTAAAATATATTCACATGGTAATATTATATACTTGCATAGTAATAATATTTCACAATTTATGTATTTTTGATCAAATAAATGCAGCCTTGGTGAGCAGAAGAGACTTCTTTCTTTCAAAAACACAAAATCATAATTATTCCAGACTTTTGACCAAGAGTTCATATCCGACAGTAACATGCACGCACATTTATCTGTATGTTTTAGGGCAATATAGCTACATGTGGAGTGGTTGGCGCATATGCGGTTGTCCTGGCCGTCAATGCCTACACCTACACCAGTCTGTCTTACATCACTCTGGACGTCCTGAAACGCTTTCTCAACAACAACTTCAGCCGAGTTTTTATCTCGGTTCCACTGCAGGATATCGGTAGGTCGCTCAAACGTATTGATGCATGTATTCTTTTTAGAGAGTGATACTTTTGCGAACCAGCCCAATCGGAAACCAAACCAGTGAAGCAAGATTCTCTGGAGTCAACTGTCAATAATTACCATAAAAAAGTTATAATTTCGATTCAATATGTTCGCAGTGGGCGGAGCCACTTTTAGTAAAATAGCTATAGCTCGTGAATGGAATGAGAGATTTTCACCAAAATTGGTGTACTTATGTAAGACCTCATTCTGTGGTCCTGAAAACAAGGACACGACAACTGGCCACTCGGTGGCGCTATAACAGAAAAAAAACATGAAAATGGTTATAACTATTTCACTGTTTGTCTGATCATCTGGAAAATTGTCTTTGTTTGAGGTGCCATGATTGTCTTTGAGGACATTGATGCATCTCAAAAAATATGTTCGCCATCAGCCAATGAAGTTTGAGCTGCTATCGGACGAGGTTAACTGAGGCCAATCAGAACGAAACTTAGGCCTGTTTTAAAATTCGAAACAAATCGGCCACCGGGGGCGCACCTTTGCTGTTTTCACATGTGTAAAGGATTGTGTATTGTGCAAGCCCACAACATTCATACCACGGGGTAGAACTACTCAATCTGAGCAACTAGGACTGCCGCTGTCCAATGAATCGTTCTTTAAATATCTGCGATTATTTCAAAAACCAACTTTTTTAAACTTGTCCTAGGTTTTTGCCTCAGCCTCTATAACTATTTAAAAATAATCATAAACTGTGGTAAATTGCCTGTATTGGCAGTAAATGGCCTTTTCCATCTATGATGGAGATGGTTACAGGCTTGCTAATTAAAAGATTATACCTTTTTTGTACTTAAATGCCTTTTAAGCGTTTGAACCCTGATGATTGCTGTATTTTTGTTTGATATTGGGACAACAAATAAAAAATAAAAAAAATATTTGTTGTATTTCACCACTATAAAAGTGTTTCTTGTCTGATGTTTCTCTAGATTTCATCCTAATCACTGTGTGGGTCGTTCTGGGGGTTTCGGGAATCGTCGTGCAGCTGTATCGAGAGAAATCCCGGCCGTTTTTCCCACCCAGTCCGTATGTGATGTGGAAGCAAGAACGAGAGCGCCGGAAAACCAACGTTCTGGATCCCAGCCACCACAAGCCATCTTTATCCGCCCGAATCCTCGGACGTATTCGCCAGCTCACGCGGCGCGCGGAACCGGCCGGTGAAACCACACCTCTCCTGTTTTAACGCTTGACTTCTGACTTGACGTCAGTTCACTGTTGGTCCTTCCGGTCGCTCAAACTTGTGGCGAACACTTACATTAGGATTGTGCTCGATTTTCAGAGCCTGACACAGTTTGATTGAGGTCACAGGACCTGGGGAGAAACACGCAGCATTAATGGCGAGACTGACCTTTGTGTGTGTGTGTGTGTGTTTGTAGGTTCCCAGCAGTTCTTGATCCCATTGCTGCTCTCTGACCGGATTTAGTCATGTTAAGCAATTGACCTCTACTATATGCAGCAGCTGCCACTGCCTGATTTTAGATGCATTTTAGCAGCCTAGAGGAAGCATTAAACTTGGTAGACATGTCACATGTTCAGTCCTGTCCAGCGGAGATTTTTAAAACTTTTTTTTCTTATTGTGTAGGATCTCAGCACAATGTGCCTGTTCGAAGGAGTAAGGATTTTTAAAGACATGCAATTTTTTCATATTCACCATTAAAATGAATGTATAACACGCTGCGATTGCAGACCAAATGAACAGGTATTCATTAGTAGCCACTGTAAGCCTCTACGGCTGGTGTTTGTGTGTGTTTTCTAAGTGTCTAAATCCCTGCGGATCCTCGCAAAGGTTTGGAGCTGGTGATGGAAATGAGTTTATTTTGACCGAGTTCCTGTGGGAATGTCACTGCTGCACTTGATAATGAGAATTTAAAATGCAGATTCGAGTGTAAGAGGAATATTGAGAATCTGTAGAGTTTAAAAGTTTCTTTCAGTCCACAGAGATGCTCTTTATCTGTGCTTTATAGCTGAATATGTAGCTCTTATGGAGACACAAGCCCCAAGTTCTATGTTTTCTCTCTCTAACAGACTCCAAAATCAAAAATATGAGCATATTTAATAATTTCTGGTATCCTCTCAGGGTTTCTTCATGTGATCTTTGTGTCTCTCACAGAAGCAAACTAACTCTTATTTTTCTAAAGCATTAAACATGCAGTAAAGACTTAAAATGTTGAAACTGTTTTTATGTGGTAGCAGTATGTATTTCTGTTTTGTATAAAATTGTTTAATAATTAAATGTTTAATAAAGTTGTAATTTGTGCCATAATACCGAAGTGATAGTTTTCTATTCCAAGACAGCGTAGAATCAGTGTTATTTTAGTATTATTGAGATATTATTATAGGTTTTATTAAAATATGTTCAGTTTTCATTTTAATTCCAGTTAAAGTTTTAGTAATTTAGGGTACGTTTACACGACACGCAGAACGTGTAATAGCATGCGCATAATGTCACCGTTTACACAAATTTGCATTTTTTTTTAAACATGGAGTTTACACCACAATACCGTTTTCAACTAAAAACGGATAACTTTTCATGCGTTTTGGCCGTTTATTTCCTTGAAAATGCAAACATTTGAAAACGGGGTGCAAGTTTTTGAAAACCGTCACTGTGTGAACTACAAAAAGGCCAATTTGTGAAAACGGTGACGTCTTTGGTAGGTGTATTACATATTCAGTCTATATTTATTTATTACATATGTCTATACAGTTTTTATTTCTATTTCAGTTTAATATCTTGGTATATCAAGTTAAACTAAAGTCAAATAAATTGAAAATCTTTAATGTTTTATTAAATAATGGTAAAATCATTCACTGCTTTGATGTATTTGCAATACATTTTGCGGCGTAATGTGATAACTGTGAGCGAAACGAGACAAATGTCAAGCAGGAATTGATTTAAACCATTAAGAACTGGATTGTAGCAGTGGTATTTTAGTTTTATTAATATTTTACATTTGTATTAATTTAAATATTGCTATTTATTCTTATTTCAGTTTGTTAATTGTATTTCTTCCGCTTAAACATATTAAACTTCACAATGTCAAGGCAACATTTTATTTCAATCAACAAACATTTTAGGTTTTAGCGAACGCTGGTTTGCTGTGAACACTGTAGCAAAAACGAACATTCGTTTCAAAGGTGGAACAAGTTATATTTTCAAACTGTTACATTACTGATGCTGGAAATCCTGAATGAAATCGACCAATGAAACAGCCACTGTTCATTCAACGGTTTTAATAACTTTCAACGCTACTTCCGCTCATACTCGCATAAAACACTGTTACAAACACAACAAGCAAAAAGAAACAAACTTTTTCATTAAAATGGCACATTGTGACATTCCCTTTACAAAGTCCCATGCTCAGGTAAAGTAATCATTCACAATCTGCCTATGGGTCATTCCACAAATAAGTGGAATCAATCAATTTGGTCATTGGACTTTTCCAGACTGAAGCCATGATGATGGAGAGATGGAAAAGCAATCGAATCCCAGTGTTTGACAGATTCCCACAGGCTCTTCCTGCAAATGACAGCCGTCAATCGCTGATGGACATCCAGGTTGCGCAGCGAGAGCCTGTGAGGTCATCACGACCCTGTAATGGAGGATTGTGGGATGTGTAGGGCAGCTCTGAATGATGTTTTGTAAACTCTGAGTCTCTGATGGCCTTTAGCTCTTCCTCAGACTGACATCTGTGCTGGTGAGCAGCGGCGACAGAGACGTGCTGTCAGACGTGTCGTCCCTCTTCAGCACCAGAAACGCCTCGCGGCTGATTCCCAATAGCTCTCGTAGACCGCCGTTCTCCAGCTGCACAGAACAACATCAACCAATATATCACTACTCCATTGGAAGTGTTTCGATAATTGCGGTATAGGCCTGGGTGGTATGGCGATATAAATCATGCAAAGTAACTGATTATATGAAATCTGGAATACATAATCAGATTCCAAAAATGAGGTACTTGTAATTAGATTATGTACCCCCGGTTTCACAGACGAGGCTTAAGATAGTCCCAGACTAAAATGCATGTTTGAGCCGTTATAACTGAAAGCAACTTGTACTGACATATCTTAAAATATGTCTGTGCTATTATTTTGTCTCAAAATGCACACCAGTAATGTTTTTTCTAGTGAATGTTTATAAAGCTAATGAACTAAGGCCTAATTCCTGGTTTAGGCTAATCCCTGTCTGTGAAACCAGGCCTTTATGTTTTATAATAGTCTTAATCAGCCAGTGTTATTTTAGTTTTATTGAGATACTTTTATAGTTTTTGTTAATATCTTGAATTAGGGCCGCACGATGTATCATTTTAGCATCAAAAACGCAATGTGCACATCCGCGATTGTCAAATTGCATGATGTCAAATATAGGGATCATTAATCCGTACGGACCAGATACCATGGATTCTCAGAGTAATTGCAAACTTTGACCATCATACAATGAAAGTTTATCATTTAAACGTGTTTTAGGTCCTTTCAGTTTAAACATTCACGTGATTTTAAACCATTTGTGCGCAAGACAGCGCGAAAGAGAGATCAATTCTGCACGTGAACACCGAATGCCGTTCTCTTCCACGTCTATTTGTGCCTGAACGGACACATACATGCAAAAAACATTTACGTAATACATTGAGTATCTTCATAAATAGAGTTACTTATGGCTCAGGTGAACTAAACAATTAAGAAAACTGGATGTGTAACAGTATTTTGGATTCGCGCATTCAGTCTTAAAGTGACAGAAGCCTAATATTCCTGCTGCTTTCTGTCATGAATGTTAACCAAACAACAAAAGAAAAAGAGAATCTGCTCTTCACTGAATAACTTTTGTAGTTTTAATAGCTTTAATATTTCATTCACACAGTGTTTTAATTTTACATTCATTTTCTGCAGTATTTCTTACTTGAATGTAAACTTAAAGCACTGTTTATGTAATTTGTATCTTTCTTACATTTTATTTGTGCCATTGCTTGATCTTTGTTTGAAGTTATTTTTATCATTTGTTATGATATTGTGAAATATAGTGCATCTCACCTCCAGACGTTTGATTCTCTCCTCATCCTCACACAGTCGCCCTTCATCCACCTCGATGGCTTTCCTCATCACCGTGGCCATTTCATTTATTTTTTCAATGTGGGCTTGCATCTCCTGCAACAAACACAGTAAATACCTATTTGAACACCAGCATTAGGGTGAATCTCAGAAAAAGCGTCTGCGGGACTGACGTTAGTGTGCTGTTCCCTGATCTGGGTGACTATAGCAGGATCATCTCTCTTGCTGGCCATCAGAAGGCGAAACACCTGCTCTCTGTATTTGCTCATGATCAGCTCCAGCGCAGACTGATGCTCCTCCAGTGATGAGCGCAGCTCTGCCGAGAGAAAGAGACGTGAGGATTTAGATTAAAAACCTTATCATTTGAAAGCCACATTTCTAGCATATGTAAAACCGCATTCTTCCATCTTAAAAATATATCTAAACTACGACATATGCTCTCAATGACAAATGCAGTACAGTTAGTTCATGCGTTCATGACCTCGAGGTTAGATAACTGTAATGCTGTACTGGGTGGTTGCCCTGCTCGCTTGATAAACAAACAGCTGGTCCAAAACGCAGCTGCTAGAGTCCTTACTAGAACCAGGAAGTATGACCATATTAGCCCGGTTCTGTCAAAACTGCACTGGCTCCCTATTAAACATCGTATAGATTTTAAAATCTTGCTAATTACTTACAAAGCACTAAATGGCTTAGCTCCCCAGTACCTGAGTGAGCTCTTAATGCATTATAGTCCTTCGCGTCGATTACGATCTCAGAATTCTGGCCAGTTGTTAATACCTAGAATATCAAAATCAACCGCAGGCGGTAGATCCTTTTCCTATTTGGCAGTGTGTCTTCAGGAAGCAGACACACTCTGTCAGTTTAAATCAAGACCAAAAATGCATCTCTTTAACCTGGCATACACAACACATTATCAATTTTTGTCTTCATATCCGTTAAAGGATTGTTAGGCTGCATAGATCAGGTCAGCCGGAACCGGGAACACTTCCTATAACACCGGATGTACTCGTTACATCAGAAGAAGAATGGTGTCTACGCTAATTTTAGTCTCTCTGCTTATCCTGAGGTTTACCATTTAACGTGATTGGCTGGATCCGGGCCGTGTCCGGGCCGGATGGGGAACCTGCGCCTGTGCGCGGCAGCAATGTGGCCCTGGGGTGTCGGCGGAGACTGTGTGAACTAGATGATCCCTTGTGAGGGCCTTACCGACACATCAGCCAGTGGCACAGATCCCCAACAAACCGTCCCATACCGGCGTGATGAAAAAGATCTTAAACTAGATGGAACTGGATTAAATATTTTGACTGTTGTGATCCCAAATCGGACTTACGACCTGTAACTCTGCCTGAGTATCGGACAAACGTTCACTGTTGGCCAGAGGAGAACTGGCCCCCCGACTAAGCCTGGTTTCTCCCAAGGTTTTTTGCCACTGTTGCCTTTGGCTTGCTTAAGTTGGGGACACTTGCTTGATATTCAGCAGTGTTTTTGATATGCCTGCATTGCCGCCGTTGTATGCGAACTGAGCTGAGCCGGACGATTACATCACCGTTTTCTCCAGGGCTGATATACATAAATTAACTAGACTAATAACTACTGATCTTTGCAACGGAATGAATCAATAATATAACATATAGAATAAGCTGGACAAAAAAGCTGTGCAGCCAAAAATTATTTGCCAATTATTACTATAAAGCTGCTTTGACACAATTTGCACTGTAAAAAGCGCTATATAAGTAAAGGTGACTTGACTTGACAAATGCAGGTAATTAAAATACCCTCCTAACACACCTTTATTTTCATGCTGCAGTTCCCGTATTTGCCGGTTTTCCTGCTGGATTCCCAAGACCAGAGTAGAGCGTGGCCGATGTCTCGCCACCTGGTTCAACACCTCGATCTCCTCCTGATACTGAGAGAACATGAAATATGAGGATGGGGCTTGATTTTATTCATTGGGACTGATTTATTACTGATTTATTCACAGACTGAGAACAAGCAGATACCTGCTTCATGGCCTCCACTCTCTTATTCAGCAGTGTGGTTTGTTCAATCAGGATCTCAGCAGCATTGTCATGATCTCGGAGTCTCTCTACCAGGGATTTGGCATCAGCCAGCACCTTCTCCAGTGTACAGGTCATTCCTGAAGAGCACAAGATACACACTTGGACTGACTTGGTGTCATGATTACATTCATAAAATACAGAGAGAGAAAAAAATCACTCTTCAGGTGATCAGATAAGTGAAAGACTCTTTTACTGCCATTGTTGAGGCTTTAATGTAGATGTTATATGTTTTGATGTCAGAAATAGCAACTGAAAGGTAAGTGTCAAATGTTTTGGGAGAAGCCTAGCATTAGCTTCTACGACTATAAACCTATCATTGTTATAATAAAATGCTAGATCGTGTAAATAAAAACTGAACTGAAGCCAGAAATACTTTTTGTTTCATTGTATACACCAATAACACCGTGAATCATTTTGAACGAAAGTAAAAAACCTTACCTTATCTACAGCAACGGCTCAGTTAGAACACTTCCTGTTGCTGCGGCCGTGACGTCACGCGCAATGACTTCTGGGAGATGTATGCGCAAACGTCCCGCATTACCGAGCACACCGTCCACACGGAGGCGCAATGTACAAACTTTCTGAAACTGTTTAAATTATGAATGTTTATTACTGTAAAATACGCAAATCCTTTTGGTGAGGTGAATTATACTCTATTATTCTCCAAATGTCTCCGTCCATTATGTAGCTCCTGCTAACGTTCTTTTATTAACTAAGATTCAGGGGTTTTAAAAGTGGAGAGAAGCCAGTTTAATCCCCAATGTGACCCAGAGGGGGTAATCAGATATTACCCTGCCTTGTGATTATGACTCAATTTTATATCCAATGTCCATCTTACTAACCATACAGAGGAATCAGTTTTAAAGTTAAAGTTTTAAAGTTTTTTTTTTCTGCTACCTGAAGTTATTTTAAGCATCTGCAGTCTTTTCAACACACCCAAATTATATTTTATATAACCACAGGGACAGACAGATCTTAAATATAGCATCAATGGTAGAATCACACGACATTTTAATGTTTAAATTAATTATTTAAACATTGTTGTAGTGATTTGAGGAGTTCTAAAATATTTAAAAATATATAATATAGCAACCATTAGCCTTTTTTCAGTAATGTAACGCACAGCCCCGCCCACCTGCTCTCATATCTCCGCCCCTTTCCATTGAGGCTTTTGATGTGCGCTCTGATTGGCTGTTTTGAACCGCGAATCCCTCTCAACTGAACATTCCAAGTCGCGTGGAGGAAAAGCAAGCGAGCAGCTTCAGCTGATGCGCGTCCACGCACCCACGCGCGCACGCCCCTGCAGCCGAGGAGCGAAACGTGGATCAAACTCAGCCAACCGAAGAGACACAACTAGTTACTGAGACAACTAAACAAACACATCTAACGCTGGTGAGTTTATTCATGTCGTCTTTTCACCCTAAAGCCGCGAAATCAGGAGTTAGTTAAACTTTATGCTTATCTGAAGATTATGTGCGTGTTTTGAAAGAGAATTTCCTTAGGAAAGGAAACGCAATGTCAACAAACCAGACTTAAGTGATAAAAGACGGTTTCTGTTGTTTGTTTTTGGCAGTTATACTGAAAGAGGAGGATTCTTAGGAAGGAAATTCCATGATGTTTCCATGGAAAGTGTGTACTGAATCACCAAGCATTTAAAATTCACATATTTGAGATTAAGATCAAATCTTAACGGGTTGAGTTAATATTATCTTAAAATATGTCTCTGTATGTTTGAGTGACAGATGGACATGTTTCTACAGGGACACTGAAATTGCCCAAACATGTTAAACACTGCCTCATATTCAGTCACATGACTCATTAAAATGGCTCATTATGATGCTGAGTATTATACTTTCATGATGTGAAGGCTATGTCCAGCTCCAGAGGAGTGGAAAACTGCAGGTGTTTCCTGATGGGAACTACAGCCGTAAAGATTTCAGCATGTCCTTGAGCTCTGGCAGGGAATTCTGTTTATCACCAGAGACTTTCTCGGTCATGCTGAAGTGTTGTTAACAGATTGAATGTGCCAGAAAAACATTTCAGGAAGCTGAATTATTCTTTTGTGCTATGTTGTGAATTGTTGAGTAGACGCTTTTATCCTAAGCAGCTTACAATGGCAATTGTACACCGACAGACCTCTGATATTTGGTAAATCATATCAATGGATAATACTGGGGCTGAGTGTTGACACACATTTCACAATTCGATTTCGATTTACGAGCTTGCGATTCGGTTTCGATTCAATATCGATTAATTGGGGTCTATCAGGTACAGTACATGGCAAAAAAAAAAAAATCTGTCAACTAATGCTGTAAACTGTACAATGGAATAAAACAATGTCAAAGATAATGGCGACTTTGTTTCAGAAGTCAGAATTGTGAGATATAAAGTCAGAGTTGCGAGATATAAAGTCAGAGTTGCGAGATATAAAGTCAGAGTTGCGAGATATAAAGTCAGAGTTGCGAGATATAAAGTCAGAGTTGCGAGATATAAAGTCAGAGTTGCGAGATATAAAGTCAGAGTTGCGAGATATAAAGTCAGAGTTGCGAGATATAAAGTCAGAGTTGCGAGATATAAAGTCAGAGTTGCGAGATATAAAGTCAGAGTTGCGAGATATAAAGTCAGAGTTGCGAGATATAAAGTCAGAGTTGCGAGATATAAAGTCAGAGTTGCGAGATATAAAGTCAGAGTTGCGAGATATAAAGTCAGAGTTGCGAGATATAAAGTCAGAGTTGCGAGATATAAAGTCAGAGTTGCGAGATATAAAGTCAGAGTTGCGAGATATAAAGTCAGAGTTGCGAGATATAAAGTCAGAGTTGCGAGATATAAAGCCAGAGTTGCGAGATATAAAGCCAGAGTTGCGAGATATAAAGCCAGAGTTGCGAGATATAAAGCCAGAGTTGCGAGATATAAAGCCAGAGTTGCGAGATATAAAGCCAGAGTTGCGAGATATAAAGCCAGAGTTGCGAGATATAAAGCCAGAGTTGCGAGATATATAAAAAATCAGAATTGGACTTTATAACTCATAATTGATTTTATATCGTACTTTTTTTTCTCTCACAATTCTGACTTTTGCGAGTTTATATCTCAATTCTGAGGAAAAAAGTCAGAATAGGAAGGAAAAAAATGACCTTTTTCTTTTTATTCAGTGGCGGAAACAAACTTCCATACTGTACAGTTAAACCCAGTTGGTACATCACTGTGATTTGTAGCCTACTTACATTTAAATTAAATGTTATTATAATGCATTTATAATAACATAATTATGTTTATACTCGTTTTTTTAAACATTTATTCAAACATACGTAAAATATTGAAGAACAGGTTAAATAGAAATATAATGTATAGTGCATATCAATTTCCATTTTCTAGCTGACTAACGAGTTTTTGGACATTGAATGGATTTTCTGAGGTAAATGTAACATTACGTGACATTGTGTACAAGCTGTTGTCCTCTTTCCACGGTTGAAATACTGAGCGATTAAATGAGACATGATACGAATTTCGGTATGTTGTCCTTCTGATGTTCATGTTTATTTTGTGCTACAGCGAGTAGTAAAGTGGAAGATATGGGTCAGTTCACGTCACGCTTGAACTGAGGATTTACCATGATCTGTCACATCACATTAAAGAGTGCCAAAACGGTAAATTTCGTAATGAAATTGACAGAATTTAAAATCTGATGCATTTCATATAAGTAACAAAGTTCATTGCGATTTATTGGATGAGAGGCGCGCTACAATGTTTTGTTCATTCATCAACTGAATAGAGCACAGACTGAAAGATCGATTCTTGGGATTTAAGGGTTTGGGATTTGGGAAAAATCCATATTAATTAACTACTAATAAGGAAATAATTACATGAGTGCCAAATAAGAGCTTTTTTATGCATATGACTGCATATTGATTTGAGCCTATGCTTTTATGTTAAAGTCAAGATGAGCCGTATCATTGCGTACAGATTTTTGATCCAGTTATGACATTTTGAGGTCAAAATTATAAAGAAAAGAAACATATGCACAGATGTATTGTTCGCAATAAGATCTATAACATACATAGTGTGAATTTTCATTTCATGCCAACTATTTCTGTGGTTATTTTTGTGTGAACACTAACACATGTAAGCTGCCCTAAAAACACCCCATTTCCTGCAACTTTACCAACCATCTGCCTGATACGTGCCATCAGGGGGTTCTTGAGCCTGAAGAGGGGGGGAATCCTGAAATAAATGAATGCTGGGATTAATTTCCCATGATCTCTGGTGCACATGCTGGTCATTGTTATGAATCTTGGATTACTGTTCGTTTATTAATGACCCAGCAGATGATTAGTGGGACGGGGGTGCAGCAGACCCTCTTAGATTGTTAGTGTCTTATAACATGTCATTGCATTACCATGGCAACGGCTTCTGTTTACCTTATGCCATAGAGTTTCACCATTGGTTTCTGCTCCGTAATCAAGATATATTGGTCTGCTATTTGGCCATTTTAAAATTGGTCATCAGCTACCCTGCTCTCAGGATAACAATATCAACATCAGCCATTAAAAACCTGCATTTGGTGTAATACTAAGTAGATCAGAACCATTGGCACCAAAGCTCTCTAGAGATGACTTGGGTTACAATGCTTTCGGAGGTTGATGTTTCAGACTCGGAATGTAATTCTGGATATTTTATTTCTGAATCATTGCGGTGAGGTCATGATGTTGATCAGCTTTGTTTTGCTGAAGTGCTGCTTTGTTTTGTAATTGCAGAAGCTTGTGAAAGTAGTTTTTCCTTTCTTCTTTCTTCTATTTTCAATGGGGATCACGCTTATGATCCTCTAAAGCCTGTTGTGTCTCAAACTGTCTTGGTGACCAATTGGTTGTCTCAAAACCTACCTAACTTTTAGGTAATTACAAGCATATTTGAACATTTTTGAGCATTATATGTGTATTGGAACTAAATGCAACTGATGCTGTCTAAGGTAGTCAGCTCACTAGATTTCACTGTCTCTTGCTGAATATGCTTAATTTGTGTCTCACTGTTCATTTGGGGTTGTTTTACCCCAAATCCTGACCCTTATTTTATAAATCAGCGGGTGTGTGAAGTGTGAATGGGCTGACCCGGAGCGTGTGGCAGGTGTATAAGAGGAGTTTTAATCTGGTTTACGGGGGATGGGCTTCTGACCCTTGGTTTATCAGACGCCCATCCTCTCCAGGACCATTAATTCTGTTTGTGTGTGTGTTGATGGCTCTGCCTACTAATGAAAGCAACTGACAGGCCAATTAAGATCGCAGCCAAAACCACAAAAGAGCAGGAAAGGGAGGGGCTTTGATTGATCGGAGGCTTTTTTTAGGACCCATGTGCGAGCCACTGGTGCACATATACAAACAAACACGCATGCATACATGCATGTGCCACGTGTCCACTCGCGTCTAGAGGCGGCGCAGCAGGCCATCAGGGATGCGTCTGGAAGCGTGATCCTCTTACGTGATTATGTGATGACCTGAGGAACCATGTGGACACCCCAGCTCTCGCTCCTTTTGTGTAGTCGCATTTAATTAAAGCGACAAATCGACTGCGACTCACACAGACGTTCATTATAGCAGGATTACAACATTCTGTCTGATGTTACGCCCAGCCTAATTTTTGCTGTGAAAGTCAGTGTCTTTATTTTGTACTGTTTTTCTGGGTGTGTCTTTTATCAGGACGCCGTTTATGAGAGGTTACTCATGTTCTGTGATTTGGACTGGAAGTTTAATTGGTTAAAAGAAAGAAAAAAAAAATGAATAATGTTATAATTTATGTTATAATATTGTTTGAAAAGCACATAAAATAGAATTTTAATGCACTTTTCCATCAAAGTGTCCAGGGATTGTTAAGCTACAGAAAAGTGCATTACAAAACCAATCCAGATTCATGTTCTTCTGAAGCCATACAACAGTTAATTTTAACAAAGTCACAATTTGTTGTTCCTTTTCTACGCATCACAAGTAACTTAAGTAGTGTAATCAGATTACTTTTTTCAAGTTACTTTGTTTTCCCATTTATTGACTGACAGCTCTCCTGTCCTCATGTTGAGAGAAATAAAGTGCAGATGTGTCGTGTGCGCTGCGTTCTTTGTTCCATGACACATAAAAGGAAAGAATCAATAGAATTTTATCTCTCTTTTCTTGTTGAAGTGTTTCAAATTTCCGCCTTAAACATTGTTACAATTTTTCTGAATCTGTACGACAGTTACTTTTGTATCATTATTTGTTAGGACACTTTACATTCCGTAAAAACGCTCTAAGTTAAGTAAGTAACGCAATTAGTTACTTTTTTTTAAGGGAGCAACGCAATATTATAATGCATTACTTTTAAAAGTAACAATACTTTTCTGTTTTATTTGAAGTTTGACATCTATTTGTCATTATCTGCTTTTAAGAATCTGATAAATCTTATATTCTTTTCCAGAAAAGGAAAAATGGGATTTGGGTTAAAACTTCAGTTAGTTGTCTTTTAAAGAATAGTTCAAAAACTAGAATCCTGTCCTCATGCTGTTTTCTTTGTTCCATGGAACATTAAAGGAAAGAATCAATAGAATTTTAAAACTGAAGTGTTTCAAATTTCTGCCTTAAACATTGTTACAATTTTTCAGAATCCATACAGTAGTTAATTGTTTGTTATGATACTTTTTTTTCTTAAGTTGGGCAGCTATTAGTCACCATCTACTTTTAAGAATCTGCTAAATATCTGTTTATCTGAAAAAGATAATAACATGTTTTGGAACATCATGAGAATGAGTAAATGATTACAGATTTTTAAATTTCAGGGAGGAGCAACCCTTTTCCTTTATAGAGGTGCAGAAACGCGCTCTGTTGTAAATAAACACAGAGCAGTCAAACGTGTCTCTCGGTCAGCGTGTCCGTTAGTGACGGACTCTTTCCACGGCCGTTATGTTATGACAGAGGAATGTGGCCCTTGAGACCCAAAGCCACACTGCCACCCACTTCATAAACCTCAGCCATCAATTCTGGGTTTTGTGTGTCCTCTGCTGTTTCTCCTCTCCTCCGCTGCGTGACATTTTGTGGGCTTGAAGTGCACAGAAGACGGACTTGATTCAAGCTCTCCTGCTGTTCCTCCAGTAATTAACTCTCGCTCTCTGTGGTATTTTATGTCTGGCCGAAGAGAGAAAGCGATTGTTTATTCTCTTGGTGCCCTTCAAAAAATTTTCAGATTCTTTTGTGTGCTGTCATGGAGGAGTTTGTTGTAAAGGACCGCGAGTGAACCTTGGACTGTGTGTGTGTTTGATCGAGGGGGTTGTAACAATAGGGCCATTGTAAATGCTTGGCTGGGATTGGAGGGGGTTTGCGGAGCAGCTTCATTAGTCAATCTCTGTTTCCTCCCCTCTCTCTCGCGCTCGTATCCTCTGTCAGCGAGTTGTTGTAAGAGTGTGTGTGGGATTTTCTGCGTTCAGGTGTGCCGGCGGGACTGGATTCTTCTGAGTGTGTTTCTCAGGTGAGCGTCTCGCTGTGGTCTGATGGAGAGGATGGAGGGTTTCGGATTCTCATGAGTGTGTCACTGACAGCGTGTGTGTTTAGGGAAAGGAGACATTTGCTTTGTTTCCTCAGCTGTGCTTATGTTGACTTGTCTTAATCTTGCTGTCTGTCTTTCTCTGGTGTTTGGTCACAGTGATTAGGTTTTTTCCTCATTCTTTATTTGATTTGTTTTGTGTGTGTGTGTGTGTGTGTGTGTGTGTGTGTGTGTGTGTGTGGGAGGGGGGCATTATTACAGTTTATTTTAACAATAAGCTGTAGGCGGTGATTATCCATCCTGTGATGGGACAGAGTTTAAGTCGAGTAAACTTTAGTTTGTGTTTACAGGAAATAACTGCCGTATCTGAGCCTGTGTCTGTCTCTCTCTCTTTCAGAATGTGGACGTGAATCTTTCTTGTAACTAATGATGGCGGTTCAGGCTGGATTGCAGGTACAATTTTATGCCTTTTTAATGTGTTTTTGCATGCTTTTTGGCACAACAATGGCACAAGATCCTGCAGCCACAGCTTTGATCGTTTGAATATTTATTCTTTTAGTAGATGCTTTTATCCAAAGAGACCTACAGGTGAGGAGTAAAACAAGCGAATATGCGTTTTGAGGAGATTTGTTGATATCAAGATCTGAGCTAGTTTGAGAAGAGTTCAGACGGGTAGTTCAGAAAGTCGAGCAGTGTGACAGATTTCATGTTATGGCAGATATTAAAATCCTATTCTTTTTGGTCTAAAAAACACTTTTAAATGCTGCACCACAAACATTATAATGTACACTATGAATGGAAAGGATTACATTTATCAGAATACTATTAGTGTTTATATGGCTAACTTATTGGGCGCACATAAATTTAAGATAAAATCTGCTGAAAAGAACTATCCATTCCAGATGCACCTGTTCTTTTCTTATAGACTCCCGGCGACGACGATGCCATTTGTGTTCTAAATCACTTTGAATTTGAAGTGGGAATTCTGAATAATCTGCTGAACATTCCAAATAGACCTTCCGTGACATGTATTGTTTGTTTTATAGTACACCTTCCTGTCTGAATAAAACATTATTGGTGGTTCGTAGGGAGATCTTGCGAGATTAAAATGTGACGAGATTTCTCAGTGACGGAGTGTGAGGGTAAAATTAGGATTGAATATGCCACCGCTACGTTTACATTACACCTCCACTGTCGTTTTGCTTTTTATAGAAATAACAACCATTTAATTCAGTTGGATTACTGTTGCTTCAATTGCATCCAGCTCATCAAACACGAGCTGCCGAGCCAGCAGGAATCAGAGTTCACTGATCATGTGACGAGAGTAAGTGGCGAGATGACTGACAAGACCATGGCGGAGGATTCGTTGCACAACAGAGCCTAAAAGCATCTGACAAATGTCTTTTCGTGTAGATTGTGCACTCAGCCCCACTGCTCCCTATTCGCATAGAAAGTGAAAGTAAAACGCGAGCGCAAAACTCGTGAGCTACCCGTCTCGTCACACCCCTAGTAGTTCAGCATGCGTTTATCTCCAATTATATCTGATGTTATGTGTGAACTGACCACATTATGTAATGCCAGGTGCAGCTGAATCTGTGCATGTGAGATTGAACACACCAGACAGGCAGCGTAGGCGTTTGCATTGAGTTCACGACCAGTCAGAAAGAGCAGTCCAAAAAGCAAAGACTAACAATAAATTGCAATAAAACTTTAGCAGAGCTGAGCTGACCTTAATCTGCTATGGAATTGCAATCTTAGATGTCTTATATAATAGGAACAGAACAACCCCACATGTAAACATTTCCCTGGTTAATTAGTCAGGCTTTGTGCACGAGCGGAAGAAATGCTCCGTATGTGTGTTAGTAGGAGCCTGAAGCTCTCGCCCGCATTGTTCCTCCTGGGAGTACGATGCATGTGTGGGAACGGCGGGATTCATGCTCGAAAGTAGCATTGAGGTTGTGGGATTTCTCTTGGAGTTGGAGTAGTGCTTTTAATTTTTCAGTCATTCCTAAAACAGAGGTGTGATTTGGGTACTTTTAAAGATCTGATCGAATTGGTGACTGATTCTGTGTGGATGGTTGTGTAAACAACACATTGTATTTCAAACAGATGTTCTGCCTCAGTCTCTAAGGAGCCATATGAATGTGAGACCGAAATTAGATGTTGTTAGTGGTGCTAATATTTGCTAAAGCAGCACTATTAGTATTGGTCATACTCATGGTTAAGGGTTTGTTTAAATACTTAAACTCAAGTATTTAACCTCAGCATGTTTGTGTGAAGTGCAAATAAAGCCTGTGAGAGATTGGGCATTGTTTTGTCTAGTGATGCATCAAAATGTTTTTATACCGAAAGCAAAATTAAAATTTTCATTTAACTGGAAATTAGGGATGCACGATATATCGGCCACAATAACGGTGTCGGCTGATATGGTCATTTTTAATGTTTACGGTCCGATATATTAAAGCCAATAAATAATAGATTTCAGATTTCGGTTACCATGGAAACGGTACTTTAAATTCTTTTAGCGAGCTCCTCCCTTAGTGGGTGGAGTCAGGTTTTCGTATTACACAATTCATTTTAACTACTTTATCAATCAAAACCTTTTCTGATCTTGACAATACACATATAGTCGGAAAGTTCTGTTTCATGGTTCCGTATTTGCCAACTGTTTTGTGATAGAAGTGATTTTTAATGTCTAAATTTGTTACATGCATATGAATACATAAAAAAAATCCAATAGAATGTCTGACACCTGGTGGCTATTTTTGGAACTTCCATTTTTGAGATATCAACTTGAAATTTGGAATACAACTTGGTTAGACGTATGGCTTTCATTTGGTGGCAATTTGAGTAAAATATATTTGGTTAAAATAAAAATTTTATACAAAATAAATGTACATTTGATTTACAGTGAATTTAAACTTCCATAGCTTTTAATACTTGAATTTTTTAAAACTTTTTTTTATACCAAAAGTAACAAAGCTCAAAGCTTTTTGTGATTATTGGATGGTGGGTACGTGTTTAGTGAAGTTTTGTTCATGCAACAAAGAGAAAAACGCACAAACTTAAAAATCTTGGTTCATCGAAATGAAGATTGATTTAAAAATTGGAAATCGATACGATCGACTGAGCACTAGGGTCCACACAGCTGACATATTTACATGTTGCAGTTTATCCACGTTGACTGCATCCAAAGTTGCGAATTTAACTTATGCACAAGATTGGAATATTGCATAAAACATTTGCGAACAAAGCACCGTATCCTTCCCGTGTTTATCATGCATCATAAATGTCTTAGAGCGCACAGACAACGCATTAAACGCGGTCATCTTGCGTTTGGATGCCTGATGATTGGGAACGCAACCTTGTGAGATGCTTTCGGGAGGTCATTTTACCCAACAATTTTGATGACCGACTTTGGCTCGGGCATTTCTGAGCCATTTCTGTGCAATGGAATTGATCTGCTGGTTAGTCCAGTTATCCAATCACATGATCTGTTGAGGCAGAGTCACATGAATTTTGTTGTTGTTGTTGTTTCACATCAGAGGATTTATTTGGTAAATGTGTTTCCATCGTAGTTTATCCACATCAGATAAAGAAACTATCTGCCTCAATTGAGGTCATACATTTTTTGTGCACATTTTTAGAATTCATGAGCCGTTTCCATCTAGCAGTTTTTTTTTTTTTATGCAATATCTCAATTCACATACAAATAGATGGAAACGGCTAATGACACAATCAAGAAGCGCTAATTAAACGTTACAGTTTTGTCAATGATTTCAGCTCTCCAAAACCATTTCAGCCAAAACTGAAGATTCATTTTCATGCATCACTAGTTGTTGAATCTCTCTCCTCCATGTGTAAGTTTGTTACTTGATGTCTGAGTGTTTGCAAAACTGTCCTGATCTCAGCAGGGTCGGCCTCTGTCCGGAGAGGGAGCGTGGAATCCGTGTGAGGGGTCATTGTGGCCACGACTCACAGTTTTGTGTGTGTGTGTGTGTGTGTGTTTGATCTCAGTAGAGATTGTTGAGCTGTCTGCTCTTCCTCTTTCTGTCTCAGGCTTGGTTCGGTGAGAAGTTTGATGTCCCGTTACAGAGCCCTCGCAGCCTGCGGTCTCCCCGTCCCGGCCCCGGTTTGGCTGATGTGTTCCAGTATGACCAGTGGTTGGCCGTGCGGCATGAAGCGACGCTGGTCCCCATGCAGGAGGATCTCGCCATCTGGCTCAGCGGCATGCTGGGTAAATCTGTTCACTCAAAATAAGACGTCTGTGACTCGCTCTTACATTTACGTGCACAAAAGCCAAGAATTACTGCCATTATTAGCCTAAACGTCTTTTCCTTTAAATAACTGAAACCTAAAGCCCCATAAATCAAGCCAAGAAGTGTGGGAAACGACGTTGGTTTGCGTATAATGGTGATATACGACCCCCGAAACAAGAACTCAATCTCTTGGCCTTTGTAGAATAATGGAGGGTGTTGCCCTTACCTGTCTGTCTACATGCTCTACATGGGCCAAAAGAAAAAGTGTCACCCTGAAAAGCTTGTTCACCCATAAACCTTTTGCTTTTTCTTGTTAGATTAAGTCCTTGTAATCCTATAGTCCTCTTTCAGATAATACATTGCACACATTGTGGAATTTGAACAAAATACTAAAATGTGACTGTACTTCATTATCCAATGACAGGGTGTTGGCCACGTCATAAATGTGAGTTTTATTTGTTATATTTTGACCAGCACTTGATGGTATAATGATGCAAATTAAATTAAAGGGTATTTTTGCTAGTTGGCCAATATATGCCCATGCCCAATTTTTCTGTTTGCCCGATATACTCACGCAAAGTTCTTTTCGTTCTTTACTTGCGGGTGAAAATAAGTTCTAAATTCTGTTTCAGCAGTTAAGAAAACATCTGATCATATGGTTTGGTCTGCCCATATCGCTAAGTCGTAGAGACTTGAAACTGTGAGGGCTGGCAGTACTCGCGTCGTCTACAGCGTCACCAAGGCTCGCCCTGATTGGCCTGATGGGGGCGCTACAGCAGTCAAAAGTACGAAATGGCTCATAACTCCGTAGGCGTAGGATTCGCTCATCGTTCTAATGAAATTTTCGGGTATTTCAGATTTTTTGAAAAACCTACTTTTGCGAACTATGTAACCCGATCGGAACCAAACCAGTGCATCAAGATTCTCTGGAGTCTGATTGTCAATAGTTATCAAAAAAAAAGTTTAAATTCCGATTCACGGTCCCCAAGGGCCGACAAAACTGTCTCTAGCTCGTGAACGGAAGAGATGTTTTCACAAAACTCGACACACCTATTTAAGAGCTCATTCTGTGAAAAAGGACGTGGCGACTGGCCACTTGGTGGCGCTATAACAGGAACATGAATCATGAAAGTGGGTATAACTACTTCACCGTTAGTCCGAACGACTTGAAAATTGGCATGCGGTGTCTTTGTCCGAGGTGCCATGATTGTCTATGAGGTCATTGACGCATCTCAAAAAACATGTCAATGAATTTTGAGCAGCTATCAAACGAGGTTTACGGAGACGATTGGAACGAAACTCGCTGGGCCTGTTTGACTCGCTGAGAAATTTGAAAGAAATCGGCCACCTTTGCGTTTTTCGTGTGCGTAAAGGATGTCACACCCACGACATTCGTACCACATGGTAGAACTACTCAATCTGAAACGGAAAGCAAATGCTAGAATACTTTTCATGTACTCTCTGCATTCAGTAAATACAAGCAAATTTAATCTTGTCAAATTATACTGCAATGTCACATTCATGGCTTACGTCAATGTGTACTGTATGTCAAATTTAGTCTTTATTTGAGATACTTTGGCTTCTTTAATATCTAATATCCCACTAACCCTAAACATTATGAAAAAAATATATTGCTTTATATCGGCCATCCTGCTCTCTAAGACATCGACATCAGCCATCAAATAGTAACATGTATTTCGTAACGTGGTCAGTTGCAGTCTCATCCTCAAGTCGACAACGTGGAATCAGAGATATCTGTTTTTACAGGTGAGCAGGTGATAGCCGAACGCTTCATGGAGGAGCTGGACAATGGCGTCAGACTGTGTCGTCTGGTTGGAATTCTTCAGAGTAAAATCCCACAGGACTCAGAAACACAGGTGGGTAAGGAACATGTGAAACTGGCCAGTGGAGCAGCTCGGATAACTGCGGGGCTGTTCGGTTGTAATTTCTGTCTGTTTTGTTAACAGCTGCCCTCAAAGAAAATTCAGTTCAAGAAAAATGCCTCCCCTGGATCGTTTTTCGCCCGGGACAACACAGCGAATTTTCTGTCCTGGTGTCGTCATATAGGAGTGGATGAGACGTATCTGTTTGAGTCTGAGGGTTTGGGTAAGAGAACCTGTTTGAGGACTTTTGAGTGCAGCTCAAATTTAAAAAAAAAAAAAGTGAGTCTTCACAACGGTTAATCTGAGTTTTAGTCCTATTGCAGAATCCAGTCACAATAAAATGCAGAATGTCAATGAATTTGGCAAAATTTAGGTGGAAAAAATCTTTTAAATCTTTTAAAAATAAAAGGTCAGTTTGCCTTGAAGAAATTTATGACAGAAAAATATTGCTGTTGTACAGTGAATTGTACTTTTTAACTTATTTATTATTATTATTATTATTATTATTATTATTAATACAATTTAATGAACATTTTTTAAATTTTTTTAATCACAATTTTCATCCAAATTTTTTTTTGTAATAAATTTACACAGAATCCAGACGGCAAAAACACGTTTCATAGGACACTATTCTTGTTAAAATTTTAATAAATTATTAATTTGTTACAATTTTATGAGTTAAATTGGTTAGACATGCTTTTTAATCATTACAATTTAATGAAAGTATTAAAATGTAATCCAGAAAAAATTAAACCAGCTAAAAAGTTAAACATTATTTTTAATACTTACTGTATCTATTAATCGTTAAACCTTTTAGAAAGTATAATGCATTTAAAACGCATGACAAACAACCAATTTCAGATGTAATAAGGACTCCGCAAATATTATAATGCATTTTAACTTTGATTACAATTATTTATGGAAGGATATAATGCATTACACTTAAAGTGTGACCAGTAATAAAACTGATTTCATAGATGTGCTTACTATCATTAATGATTATTTTATAAGAACATCATAACAAAAATGAGACCCGTATGTTGAGGGTTTGCCAGCATCCGACAGTCTCTCGCTGTAGTCCATTAGAATAGGACTTTAATCATATTGGCTAAATTAATTAATTTAAACAGAGACCAGCGTCCTCTGAGCGAGTGTGTCTTTCTCTGAGCTGTTTAACGGGCCGTAATCGTTTCAGAGGATCTGTGTACGTCAGTTGAGCTGCGGCCCTGAACGTCTCCGTAAATCCCTGATCTTAATGAGTGAGGGATCCGGGGTGTAAGTCATTAACTTGACGGCCCTGGGACTTTGTGTCCTGAGTTACTAGTCCATGTCACTGTTCATTATGGGTCAGGAACTGTGTACTGTACTAGTTATGATTGGCTTCGCACAAGAAATGAGTAACAATGCTTACTGTTGGATTTCAGGGTTTTTGGTTTCAAAAAATTGTCTTTTTTGGAGTTTTAAGCCCTGAAAGTTTGATTTTATATAGTGCTTTTTACATTTTAAACTTCAAGGCGAGACACTACAGACAAAACCATTGTCTTTTCTTGCACTCGTCGTTTTTTTATTCTATTTATCTAGTCTTTCAGACTAGTGAAAACATGAAAAATAGACATTTAAGTGTTTATTTTATTACCCTTTAATGCTCTTTTTTTCTGATTGTTGACAGTATTTTTGTATTTAACGGAATTTTCCACAGAAAAAAATGAAACGCGAGTTTTGATCCTGGCTTCATCCAATGTTCAAGTACATTTTTAAATAGATAATGCCTCATTTGCATATTTAATATTTAACTCCTTATCACTTAGTTTGCCACAAGATAAATTTTTAATTTATTTCATAAAAATTTGATTCCATTACCATCATTTTTGGTAATAAATTTGTATTAAATCATAATACACATTAAAAAAGGCAATGTGCAATTTCTGAAAAATAAAACATGTTTCCTAGGACATTATTCTATTATAAATTCATTTGATTAGGCGTGCTTTTTGATTATTATAATTTAAAGTATTAAAATAAATTTAACCAGAAAACACCAAATAAAAAGAATTAAAAAAAAAAAAACGAATTAGGGGAAAAATAAAACTGATTTCATAGATCCACTTGCTATGATACATGATTATTTTTTTTATATGAATTTCACAAAACGATAAATAACAATATCTCTCTCTCTCTCTCTCTCTCGCTCTCTCTCAGTTCTGCATAAAGAGCCTCGGCAGGTGTGTCTGTGTCTGCTGGAGATCGGACGGATCGTCTCCAGGTAAGTGAAGCAGCTCTAATGATCCCACAGGTAACAGATGTCAGGTTGTGCTTTAGGGTCAGAGGTCAGGGGCTTTGGAGTTGGGTCGGGGGCAATATTGATGTGGATTTCACAGGATTTAAAAGGATTGGCTTGAGTGCTTAGAGTAGCTTTGGTTTTAAAACAAATCTGAATTTATTAAGTGTTTCACGCACAAATGTAACTGTCTAATGTCCATCTGATTGTGATTTCTTATTACCTTGTTAAATAAATAAAAATAGGAAATTCTGATTTGAGTTTGACATGATTTTATGAGAAAATCACCATTTTAATGGTAATTATACATAAATATTTGATAGCATAACTAACAATTCCATTGTGATCAGCTGGTTAGAACAAATGAATAACAAGTAAAGGTTAAAAGTGTTCGGAGAGTCTGTTGACGGGTCGTGACTGGTAATGTTTGTTGGTTCAGGTACGGGGTGGAGCCTCCGGTTCTGGTTAAACTGGAGAAGGAAATTGAACTGGAGGAGAGTTTAATGATGACTGATCCCTCTTCTCCGGTCAAAACATTCACCGTGTGCTGTCAGCACGGAGCGCTGTACCACGCTGTGAGTATCACACACATTAAACCACCAACACTTACTGAGTTTGAGTTGAAGCATCATGATTCTTTTTTGTAGCTTGTATGCATTTCTATATGCATGCATTATCCAGATAATACCTAGAAAATGTGCATACGGCAGTGCACATTGTTTGATACTGTTTCCCACAATGCAATGCACTCAATTGGCCTCCCAATTCCAATGTAATGAATGAACTGTAAGTTATTTAACATCTGCTTCTTTACTCAGACAGCCAAAAGTCGAGCTATTTTACCCAAAAATGTATTAAAGGGGACCTGTTATGCCCCTTTTCGCAAGATTTAAAATAAGTCTACTGTGTTTTGAGCTGGCACTTCACAGGGACACCACAGATCATTTATTATAGCTTTGGGTGTGGGCAAATTTTTTTATTGATTTGGGTGTGAGCAAAAACATGCCGTTTTTGTGTGTGTCCCTTTAAATGCAAATGAGCTGCTGCTCCCGGACCCCTTTCCAGAAGAGGGCGAAGCTTTAACAGCTCAACAACAACTCTATATATATATATATATATATATATATATATTTATATAATTTGAAATATTAAAATAGCACTGGCTTAATCTAAATATTGTAAATATATTCTGATTGTGATCAGATTTGTTAGATTATTTCTCCATTCTGACCCAGTTATCTTCTGTCGAGTTTATTATTGTTGAGTGTGTAAACAGCAGCTGTTCTTTAGAGACTTCATGCTTCATGTGGGGAACATTTTTGCCCTAAACTCTAACAAATTCACTGTCTCTGAGCCAAATAACCAGCGGGACGCCGTCGAGGTCCTGGGTCTGGAGGACTGATGAGTTCATACACTATCTGCAAACTAACTGTTGTTTTTCCATCTTGCAAATAAGTGAATTTTTCTTCCCCGCTCTTCAGCTAAACAAACTCTTTTCATTTGTAGGATCGTGCGGACCAGGACGACCCTCCCTGTAACTGCTCGCAGAAGTTTTCCATCGAGTACCTGTCTGAGGGACGCTACAGGCTCGGAGACAAGATCCTGTTCATCAGGGTAGGAGCTTTTAGGGATTGTTTTAAGTGTTACGTACATCCGAGTGTAACTGATTATTGAAAAAGAATAAATGTAGGGCGGGACTTGGTTCTGCGCAGCAGTTATTGATTGGATGCTGAGATGTGAGAGGCTTTCAAACATGTATGCAAATAAGCGTGAGCTTACAGAGATGGAGTTTGAAACTCAATCGTGTCAGATTAGATCAGGCAGAACATTCACACAAACACATGCTGTGTGAAATCTTGCTTTATGATACACCAGATATCAATGAAATGTGTTTCTTACTTATTCCTTAAAGGTTCCTTACTTATTAACGTCCTCCTCTCTCTTAGATGCTCCATGGGAAGCACGTGATGGTGCGGGTCGGTGGCGGTTGGGACACTCTGAAAGGGTTTCTGCTGAAATACGACCCGGACCGTGTGCTGCAGTTCACGACACTAGAGCAGAAGATTTTGGCCTATCAGAAAGGCCCGTCCGGCCCCGCCCTCAGTGCACAGACCGCGCAGCCACCTACAATGGACCCCATCGCAGCTGTTAACCTCCTCCCAGAGACCTCCTCTTCATCATCATCATCATCAGCCTCCACGATATCTGTGTCCAAACCCAGCACGCCCACACCGCGCAGCTACGCCCAATCGCCTGCGTCCACGCCCTCCATGCCTCGTAAGGCTGCCGCACCGAAGAAGATCTTTCACACGCCCACTGCTTCCCCGAAAACCACCCCTCTTTCATCACCCGTCCCGAAAAGAAGCCCGCTTCCCCAGTCAATCCCAACTTCTCAGAAAGTCCCAGCCGCCACCGGGTCCAAGACCAAACTGCGTCCCCGTGGATCTCCATCTCAGCCTCGCAGTCCCGTCTGCCCCGAACCCACCTGCAAGCTGCCTAAACCTTCGGCAACGCCTGCGCAGAAACCTCCTCCCGGACCCGTACGCTCACGGCTCGCACAGAGACGCCCTCCTTCCCCTGCATTAGATTCCAGAAAGGGGCGTCCGAATGACCCCAAACAGACGATTCCTCTCAAGAGTAAATCTGTAGAGCAGAGCTCAGGCGACGCTGCACGAACTGCCGCGGCCGTCAACGTTAAAACAACCCACAGGAAACCTTTGGTCAGCAGTAACCCGCCCGCGGTGAGCACCACCGCCAAACCGGCACCCACGAGCACTTCCCACAAACACACCGCACGGACTAAAGCCAGCAAACGCGAGGAGCCCTACTTTGAGATGAACAATAAGAGAAGGGTAAAGAACTGAGAATTCTGGGATATGTAGCCTTTTGTTTCCTGCGCTAAGGATCAAGCTTCACATATGGATCATATGGAGTCGGATACTATATTTAATTTGATTTGAATGAAAACAAGGGTGTGGTTGTACGTTTTAAGCATTGAAAATACATTTTTAAAATGTAAAAAATATGTTTCTAGTAATGGAAAACATGAAAATGAGACTTTTAATACAGTACAACCAGCACGTCTGTCTTCCAGCAGCCTCGTTTTCATTCACATCACAATTAAATAAACCGTTTTTCTGTCAAAACATTCGCCTCATGCTTTTATTTGTGCCATACTACAAATCATCAGTAAATGCCTCGATACGTTTTACAGGAATTAAAGCATTAGTTCACTTCTGAATTAAGATTTCCTGATAATTTACTCACCCCCATGTCATCCAAGATGTTTTTCTTTCTTCAGTCAAAAAGAGATTGTTTTTGAGAAAAACATTACAGGGTTTTTCTCCAAATAGTGGACTTCAATGGGGTTCAACAGGTTGAAGGTCCAAATGTCAGTTTCAAGTGCAGCTTCAAAGAATCTACATGATCCCAGAGGAGGAATAAGAGTCTGATCTAGAGAAAGAATTTTCTATTCCATCATGTCATTTTATAAAAAGAATAAATTATTTACTTTTTAACCACAAATGCTCATCTTGCATTGCTCTGTGATGCTCCACGTATTGCGTTATCACATTGGAAAGGTCATGTTTAAGTACCGTGATGGGGCGAAAAACATCTCATTTTCTCCTCCAACATCGTTTTATCTTTTTTTGTAAAGGCGTTTGACTTGGTCTTTGCACGTTCACTTTGTAAACACTGGATCGGTACTTCCACCTACGTCACGCGTGACCTTTCCAACGTGATTACGTAATGCGTGGCGCATCACAGATACACTGCGCAAGACGAGCATTTGTGGTTAAAAAGTTTAAAAATTATTATATATTTTTAGAAAACGACCGATGGTTTCTCTAGATAAGACTCTTATTCAGCTGCACGGAAACTGACATTTGGACCTTCAACCTGTTGAACCCCATTGAAGTCCACTATATGGAGAAAAATCCTGGAATGTTTTCGCCAAAAACCTTCATTTTCGACGGAAGAAAGAAAGACAAACATCTTGAATGACATTGAGGGAGAGTAAATTCAGGAAATTTGAATTCTGAAGTGAACTAATCCTTTAACACATCCTTTAGCTACTGTAATTATCATTATTTTAGCTAAGAAGTTAGAGATTTAGTTTAAGTCTGTTTAAAATTATGCACAATTACAGACTCTTATCATCGTCGTCATTTGTTTAATATCTGTTACTCTTCAAAGTCAGTCCATGTCTGTTATCTGATTTGACTCTGGATCGACATCATTGATTTATTCACTGCATGTTAATGTCTTCCTTCTGATCTCATAACCAGCAGAATGTTGTAAAGGTAAAGCCGTAAGTGTGTGCGTCTTCATGTATGATGTGGGAACAGATGCGCTGTGGGCATTCGGATCACGTAATACACGTGCTGTTCTGTTTCCAGTTCATATTTACATTGTTGCTTTATTACATAAGAGACATATGGAAATCCATAACAGCCCATAATATGCAGAAACGCCTCTACAGCAACCAAAGCGAAATTCATGTTTGAATCTCGAATTGCATTATTTTTAGAGCACATTTTAAACTCATTTTTAGAGTATTAGGGTTTGTGTGCCTTAAGTTTTTGTTTGTTGGAATAAATATATACGTGTGGTTTATTATCAGACGCTCACGAACAAGTTTATTCGTTTAGTTTGGCAGGTACATGCGGATTAATTTTTATGTTTTTAAGTTGGTCGAGCAGCCAGCTGTTATTATATGAAGTTCTACCTCCTCCGTCACGCCACACAAATACTACTGATGCCCATAAACACCTGAACTTTTATTTGATCGCAGTCCAGAACAATGCTAAATATTCTTCGGTTTATTCAAGAGTTATGGTCTATACAGAAAGGTTATTATAAAATATAAATTTTATGTGTAATGGTTCATTCTTTTGGGGGGGAATATGGTTCTTTTAATTGTATTTTTTGTGTCAGATTGTGTGTGAGAAATTCTTCCAGCACTTTAAGAACATGTTTGTTTTGAATGTAGTTTGTTTTGTTTGTTTGTGCTCAAATAAAGGTCTACAGTGTATAATCCCCTGCATTTGTGGCTTTACTTGAACATCGACTGATTCATTCAGAAATCAGGGCAACTATAATTTTTCGTCTTAATTCTTATACTGGCATTGTGTAAATTGCAGGATAATACTACAATGAAAATAAATCTCACAATTACCTTTATTTTTAAATGTTTTGATAAACATTTATCAATTTCCATCCCTGGAGATCTCAATTTTAATATCCCCTTAAAATTGAGTGAAAACTACATCAGTATCTACACCATTTTCTTCTGTCATAATCTATTTGACACCTTAAATCTGTATAATGCTTCCTGATATAATGAGATTAATAGCAGTTCATTTGTGTGAAAGTGCTGCATCCTGGTGGCGAAATAGGCAAACTACAAGCACCATTTTATATTTAAGAGACCCAAATAATAGTGTGAAAAAATATTATAAATTAGTAAAAGATTGTTTCTATTACATTATACCATTGCACTTTTTTTTCTACTCACTGGAAATTTATTTAAATATTTTATCTTAATCTATTTATGTAGTTTTATCAAATGTATTTACTTAAACCAAATAATTTTATTTATATTTTTTATTATTTATAGTTTCCATTTCAATCAAATACATATTTAAAATTGTATTTTAATGTAATGTATTGATTTATTGTTTGAATAAAATTGTATTTATTTCATTTTTTTTTTAAATTGGAGTTGGTTTAATTTTTTTCTCAACTTTTCCACGAACGCTCCTGTCCTAAATGATGCATGCATAAACATTTTTGATGTTTAACCACAAGAAGGCGCACTTTCCCCACTTTCACTATTCAAATCTACCTGCAGCTCTTCTTTCCCCCCCCAAAAAAAACCTTCATAAGCTTCTTAAAATCTGTTGCTGTCTGAGTTTAGCAAAGACTGAGATATAATAACTCTGTTTTAGTCGTGCATCCTTCAGATGATAGACTAACACTAAACAGATTATCTGCACAATCTGGTACATTGGTTTATGTCTAATAACTACCCTGATGATGATGATGATGATGATGATGATGATGGAGGCTTTTGAGTTTGCTGAAGGAAATCTGCATGAAGTTCAGTCTTCAAGTCTATGCATTTTAATATGCAAGGCTTGCATGCCATTTCCAGTCTTTTGGGAGTGTTAAAAAGCATTTTAAAGAGATTGCACTCACAAAAGAGCAATTTCTAGCATATGGTGCAGCACAGATCGAACTATGAGATGATCATATTTATACATTTCCATCACATTTCCGATCTTAGTCATCACAATTTTAAAATACCCTGATATTTTTAGGTCTTCCATCACCTTGAGAATAAATAAATGCATAAATAAAATACATATACGCGTATATGTAATGTATAATCAGCTGCATTTCTTAACAGATGCAAGTACACAACTTTGCAGTACAGATCATAAAATATGAAAACAGATTATTATTAATATATAAACGGACACAAACCAGGTTAACAATTCTAACCGACGACAACAGTCAGCTGAATTTAAGGCTTTAGATAAAATGACTACCCATCAAATTTATTAAAATATGATATAAATCTATTCTAGATTGTTAAATATGTGCCTTCGCTCGCGCAGCGCTCGTGCTGCGTCAAACCCAGAGCGCGCGGACATTATTCTCCACTCTGGCGCGCGACGGCTCAACATATCAGCACGCGCGGCGAAACGCATCCCAAACTCGCTCAAAATATCGTTAGAAATATAAAATCCCGCTTTTTCGGACTCTTCTTATCGTCTGCTTGACAAAATGGGGTCTTTCGCGTCGAGCTCCGCCATTTTGTGTCAGAATAACTTGCGAGAGGGGTGCGTGTAATGGTTGAATGTAGTCACCCCGTGTCGTTTATATCCGCCCGGCGGTTATCACAAGGGACCGGGAGTAAATGACTGTCCAACAAAGCGCAGATTGTGTTACTTTAACTGCAGACACCACGGTGTAACTTAAGCTATTAATGTTTATTCCTGAGTAGCGCGCAGTGCCAGATATGTGGTGTGTTGTAACTGACTGAAAGGCTTTTACTTATACATTTCAGAAGTTCATGAGTCATGATGAAAAATATTGAAATGTAGATGTATATCTACTTGTACTATAATTATATAGCACGACGGGAAAAAACGTCCATCCAAGAGTATGGCGATGACAAAAAAGAAGTGGAAAAGTTTTTCTTTGTTCAGATGGCAACGTTGTCAAAATGACCCAGTTCAACAGGGATCCGTGAAAACTACTAAAACGCCGTATTATGCTACCAGGCTAGCAGGCGATGTCATTCTGTAAAGAAACGCTTAGCGCCTATAGACCGAACACGTAAACGCGTGCACATGACGTCACCATTTACACAGACTCTCCTTTTGTAGTTCATGCGGAGACCATAACGGATCGTTTTCAAAAACTTGCCCTTTGAAACCCAAGTTCGCATTTTCAGGCCCCCCAAACACAGTTAAATGAATGACAGATAAAATGTTTTAGGCTTTTAGTTGAAAACGGTGCCCTCAAAGTTGCAAATTTGACTTACGCACAAAATTGGAGTATCGCAATAAAACATTTGCGAATGAAGCACCATTTCCGTCCCAAGTGTTCATGAGACAAAATCGAATTTTGTGCAAAATATCTGTAAATGGAAGTTGATTGTGCCATCGTAACTCAGAGCGCACAGACAAAACGCAATGAATGTCATGTTATCTTGTTTATTATTGCGTCCGTCAATAATGTTTCCATCGTAGTTTATTTCCATGTCTTATTGGATAAAAAGAAAAATCACCTATTATAGCAAAATCTTGCTTAAAAATAGCTGGATGGAAACAGCTGTGGAAGTTATAAAAAAAAAAAACAAAGTAATTCACATGACACGTGACTAAGTTTTCAAAACATTTTAATTTAAACTTCTTCACTTTGCTTGACTCAAGTTTTTTTATTTTTCTGACTCTACTGACAGTTCCCTTCCCCCCACCGACGCTCATGGCTGCTTTGCGTTTTTAACGGTCAGGATGAGTTTAGAGACTCCCCCTTTCCTTCAGCGAGCTTCGTCTATTGTTCATGAGCGGCGCTGTGGCGGTTGCAATACCGACACTCGCCTGCTAGGGGACGCCGCGGAGTCGCGCGGCCTCGGGTCTTTTTGTCTGAACTGGATCCCGCTGCCGCTTCACAGTGTGCGCGATTAAACCGGAGCCGCGTCCGTCCCGCACTGTCAAAAAACCCACTCCAAACCCCAACACAAGCGCAGCCGGTACCGTTGTTTTCCCGTGCAGCCATGAGCGGCGCAGCGCTGCTGTTTGGCTGAGCTCGCTCGGGGTCTGTTCTGGCTGCCGTTGGAGCGGGTTTCTCCACTCTCATCCTCCGTCATTTCTTTAACTTTTCAAAACACTCAGCCGCGCCGGACCGGAGCATGGGATCCCCGGACTCTGAGTAACCGAATCTGAGCCGGGGGTTTGACCGAATTTCAGCGAAACGATGGCGAACTCGACGGGGAAAAACCTCCCCGAGCAGCGGAGGAAAGGACAGGCTTTCCTGGACGAGCTGCGGCAGTTTCACCACAGCAGAGGGTGAGCGGGAATTTCGCGCTTATTATAACTTGAGTGACCCGCGCCGGGCGCGTGAGGGGGTCCGGACGGATCACGGGTGCTCATTCGGCTGTTTTTCTCCACAGATCTCCGTTTAAAAAGGTTCCCGTGGTGGGTGGGAAGGAGCTGGACCTGGGTGCTCTCTATGTGAGAGTGGTGTCGTTAGGGGGCTTCGCGAAGGTAAGTTCCTTACAAACACACACACTCGCCAAACTCAACATTTCTCATCTCACACACTCCTCCAGTTCAACTCCCCGGCCCGGTTCGGTGGATCTCTCTGCGGTTCTGCCGAGCATCGGCCTGTGTGAGTGTATGTATGAGTATGTGTATGTGAGTGAGTGTGTGTATGTGTGTTGGCGCACACACTCTTTCACACACACTCACTTCAAAATTACCGGGCGGCTTTTACATCGATTTCGAGAACCGAAGCCGAGGCGCCGAATCCCGTCCGGACCCGCCGTGTGCATCAGCGGGTTTATTCCTCCCGTGTGGCGGAGGACTGCGAGACTGTAGGCCGCACACAGGCCTGTGTATTCCGCGTTGTAAATACACCCGCAAACCAACCGCGCCAGATCCGCGGTCCAGTCGCGGGGGTTCGGACAGGTTCGCCTCGGAGCACGTTGTTTCTCGGCAGCGGGTCTAATTTATTCATTTCACATGGGAAAGTGTAAGTTAGCCGGAGTGCTAATGGGAGTTAGCATGCACACATATACACAACACACACACTATCTCTCTCTTACACACACGGTCCTGCATCTGAACCGAACCCCTCTCATCTGTCTCATCACCCTACAGGTGTCCGACAAGAACCAGTGGGCCGAACTGGGCGAGGATTTCAATTTCCCCAGGAGTTGCTCGAATGCTGCTTTTGTTTTGAAACAGTACTACCTTCGGTGAGTCTTTCTTATTCAGTTTCTCTCTCTGATCAACTCCAGCACATGTGCTCAATGTTTACAGCCGCTTCTCTGCTCTGATGCACTCAAACGTGCGGCTCGGTTCCGACTCGGAAGCCCGTATGTTCGTGTTGCTGATTGCATTAGGTAGTTTTTACACTCTTATTAATTTCTTCTCGAGTTCTACACATGCATCATGAAGTGACAAATGCAGTCTAAATCATGGAGTTTTGCAGTGTAAATGGACTTGTATTTGGGTCAGCTATAGGACTTTGTTTTCTTTGCATGTTTATATGGTTTTGAAGTTTATTTATGCAAGTTTTACTACATGCATGCTGCATATTTGAATGGGAGAGAAAAGGTAAAACTCTAAAGAAAGCTTTAGTTTAGATCTCTTTACACATGGTTCTCTAAAAATGTCCTAATGCAACATTACTGGTGTTTTAATATGGGGATATTAAACCTAAAACAGGGAGTTTTGCAGTGCTGCATTGTTCTTTTGGTCTTGCATCTGTCAATTTCATTAGGCTATAGGAGTCTTTTGTTTTTAGATGCAGGGTTTTATGTGGTTTGAAGTTTCGTATTTTTTTGTGTGTCACAATTCCTGTATATTTGAGTAAGATATAAACTCTAAAGGAGGCTTTAGTTTAGTAGTTCAGGTTTTGTTTCTTTAGTTTAGTTTTAAAACTTTAGTGTCCCTAATGCAATCTAAACCAGTTGCAGATGATTCCTTAGCGTTTGTATTCGGGCCACTTTTAAGGATGCATCTGTCTATAGGAGTCTTTTGTTTTGGAGGCCGGGTTTTGTGGTTCGATAACAGTTGTTGCACAACATGCATTTGCTGATTCCTGTATATTTGTGGTGATTTTTGTATTCAGACTTCAAACTGTCGCTTTATTTTCCTCTGTAGAAGAGCTTGTTTTGTGCTTTCTAGGTTATCCGTGTGTTTATGAATGTGGTTAATGGTGTTTTACAGCATGCACACTCTTGATTCATGTATAAACAACCAAAGATGTCGCACATGCGAAATCTTCCTGTTCGTAGATATATCTTCATCGCATCAGAAGCGAGGAGCGTAGTGTTGTCTGCTGTACAGTGAGAGCGGCTGCTGGTTTTCCACGTGCGTCTCTCTGTAGTTTAGTAGGTTATGGGGGGGTGAGACAGACAGACTTGGCAGCAGGGAGCGTTTAGGCTGTGTGGGCCGTGAGGAGACGTACACCTGCCATGCAACGGACTAAACGTAATTATCATTCTGCAAAGTCTCCTTTACCGTCTTTGCGAGAGAGGTTGTTTGTGAGAAGATCTCAGAACGCCGAGGGATGCAAAACACATTCTCCTGTGTGTCTTCCTCATGAGAGAGGGACAGAAGTGCGCGAATAGAGCGTAATCTGGTTTTATTTGTTGCATACAGTCATGCATGGATTTATTTTAGACGTGCTCTGGTATTATTTTCATAATAAAAATGCCTTTGTGCAGATCAATGCCGCTAATTTTTGATATCCTGGAGAGGTGTCATGTCGAAGTATATCTCGAGCTAGTTTAGACAGACATGAGTTTTTAAATCTGTTTTTTTTTTTTTTTACAGTGTTTATACATTAGTACACACTCAACTAGGAAGCCCTGTGTTTTAACCTGCAGGTGTTTTGATTGGATCAGGATGTTGGAATGTTTTAATTACACATGTAATTTACAAATACCTTTTCCCAGAGCCACGGAAAACCTTGGGAGCATCCCACACACATCCTACGAGGAAAAGTCCTGCAGGCCTGTCGGATCTCGGTCCGATTCCCTCGCACCACACAGACTTGAAATGGGTCTAAAACGGCTCGTTTTCTCAAGGAATTTCATTTGCGCTTTTTTTTATGAACAGGTGGAAAACCGTTAGTCTAACTCTTATCTCTCAGGCCGCAAAGAGGAATCCACATATGTGTTTTCACCGTCACAGCTGAGGAAGAGCTGGCGAGGGATTTGAACTTGGGTCTTTGGGTTCATGGTGTGATGCGCTTTCCGCTGAACAGTTCGCCAGCGATCAGAGCATGTGAAATGAGTCATTTAAATGTGGCATCTACATCCAGGCGCTCCGTCTGCCAATGTCTTGGTAATTGGCAAATAGTCCATTTTTAAGGACAGGGCAGCTTTATTTTTTTGTGCACGGTGTATCGGAGCATATGTGATGTGATTCGTTCTGCTCGTTGTTTGGGATAGACCATGCGATTATTTGTTGTTCTGATTCATTTTATCGAATCGGTTGATTCAGTTCGTGTCAATGAGGAGCTGGTTAGCAGTATTCATTGATTCATTTGAGTCATAATGTAAGTGTTCCCAGAAACATTTTGCATGTTTGTTTGTTTTTTAATTGCTGTGTTTATACGCATAGTTTCATTCCGCAATTCGTGAACGAGTGAAGCCATCTAGCCGGACAGTCATTGGTCTCAGATGTGTTGCATGAAAATATGTGAGAACTTATGGTGTGATTTAACTTGTTTATGCTTTCTAGTTTATCCATAACCTGCACTGTTTTAGTTTTTAGGTGCCGCACTCCATATACTCAGTTAATTCTGTTTGAGGATAAATGAGTTGTATAATCGCATGACTGTTGTCTTTAGTCCTGTTTGATTTTCTGCCAGACACAGAATATACATTCAGCAGCTCCTGCAGGTGAAACTTGACCTTTTTCACTGTGTCTCCAGTAGGGGGCAGTAAATCACTGTCTGGACCTGAGGCTGTGCACGTGAGCGTTGACTGGATCCCATAGTTCCTGATCTGTCAGCTTCATTTCTGTATTTACATGTCCGCTTTGGACAGCAGATACTGAATCTGCCTTTTTACCTGGCAGGTTTGTGAATGGAAAAATAGATTTCACTTGATGAAAGTTAATTTCCTGCCCTGCTCCAACACACCTGTTTGTAATTATCGAGCGCTACTGAAGATCTTATTTAGCTGGTTCAGGTGTATTTGATTAGGGTTGGGGCTAAACTTTGCAGGAAGGTAGATCTCCAGGAACAAAATTAACTTAAATTGTACAGAATAGGCCTGATGCTTTCAGAAGGTCCTCATTTAGTGTCTCGAGAAACATCAGCCTGTAATCAGCTGTGGGTTTGTCTGAACTCACATTGACCAACCGAACAATCATCACTACAATTTTTAGTTTTTTAATCCATTCATTAATTTCTCAGTGGCCAATAGGGATATATATTTGAAGGTGGTGGAAATGTTCATTTACGCACCCTCATGTTGCGATGGTCATGAATGATGGTAACCAAATAATTTCGGTTTCCTTTGTGTTGACAAAGTACAGTTGAAGTCAATGGGAACTGAAACCGTTTGGTTACCAACATTCCTCAAAATATCATCTTTTGTGTTGCATAGAAAAAAATAAGTCATACATGTGTTTAACAACACGAGAGCAAGTAAATAAGGACAGTTTTAATTTTTGGATGGACTGGATGGCAGCAAATAAATTGTTATAGAGATTTTCTTTTACAGAAATCCCTTTTTAAGGACTACAACAAACGGCTGGTAGGGACTACACAAACTTCTTCCTGGGTTAGTGACACCACAAACCCCAAAATTTACATAAACCCCGCCCCCGAGAACACACTACGAAGGGGGTGAAGTCATGTTGGGCTGCTTTAGAGAAGAGGAAGAGTTGTTGTAGTTCATTTCACGCCGCACTGCTTCACAAACGAGGGTCGATTCAACGCTGGATTTGCACAAAAGATGAACGTGACGACACATGCTAGTGATGAGTTGATCAACTCCACAGCAACTACATAAATTTATCCACTAACCGTTCAGAAACGTCTAAAAGTTGTGACTTCTTCCTGAGTCTCTCCATCAGTGTCGACTCCGGTTTGAACAATGTAACGATGAACACTGTCGTCATTTTGTCTGCGTGAGATTCTCCAGCTTTGTTGTTGTTGAGCTGTTAAAACTCCGCCCTCTTTTGGAAAGCGGGCAGCAGCTCATTTGCATTTAAAGGGACACACACAAAAGAGGCGTGTTTTTGCTCACACCCAAATAGAGGCGAATTTGACAAGCTGTAATAAATTATCTGTGGGGGATTTTGAGCTGAAACTTCACAGACATTCTGGAGACACCAAAGACTGATATTATATCTTGTGAAAAGGGGGCATAATAGATTCCCTTTAAAGAAATTGACATTTGATTTGACATGGGAGAACTTGTCTTCTGGTCGACTTGTATGTCAGCTCACTTATTAAAATCTTAATACACAATGTGTGTCCAGTGCAATGTGTTGTTTTCTAGTATTTATGGTGAGTAGATATCTATTTATAGTGTTTGTATTGTAGCAGTGGGAGGCGTGTGTGTGAGTGTGTGCGCAAAAGTGAAAGCTCATTCAGTCGAGGGAACCTCTCATGAGTCACACGCAGAGCTGGAATATTACTATTAGACTCACAATACGATTTGATCCCTGATTCTCCTGGAATACACCACTCGTGTTTTTTGAACATCATACAGTATGCAAGTTGTATGATGGTGATGTGTTTGGAGTCTTTAAAATGTGATTTGTTAGAATGGAAATGGTGCAGACTTTGCTTTTGCATATTCTCTTTGCATTTGTCAGGCCGATTATTGTCTGTACACGTTTGACAATTCTGCCAGTGTTACTTCCAAAATCTTCTCAAATGAAATATTGTACGTCCCAAGCAGATTGGTCTTATTTACTATTATTAAATTGTTTGCTATATATGGTTATTCTAACAAATGTTTTGGGGTTTTTTTAGTCCCTGAGGTATGCAGGTTTGGAGCAATATTTTTTTTCTGTGTGGATTTTGTAAATGATGTTTGCAGTCGCACATGCTTTCCCTCCACATACATGTCTGAGCACAGAAACCAACGTCTGTTGAAACGAAATGTATATGATACTGTTATAACCCCTCAGTCTTTTAAACAGGTGTTCACTGGTCAGCATATAAATGTGTGTGGATGTCTTGTGAAGTGGAAGTCTTCATGTCGCTTGAATTTCCCCTGAGATCATGAGCATATATCTGTTTGTCATTCGGTGTGTTGATGTCTTTTTCTGCTCTTCTCTGCAGCTATTTAGAGAAGTATGAAAAGGTGCATCACTTTGGAGAGGAAGATGAAGAGGAGCAGCCGGGGAATCCTAAACATTTGCTTCCGATTGGTGCAATACCCACGTCATACAACTACCAGCAACACACTGTATCAGGTACAGATGAGCCCTGTCTGTTTCTCTGAGGCTTTATATATACGTACGTACGTGTGTGTGTGTGTGTGTGTGTGTGTGTGTGTGTGTGTGTGTGTGTGTGTGTGTGTGTGTGTGTCCACACACACACACACAGCTGGCTCAAAGGGTTAGTGTGTGCTGGAGCTGCACCTGTGAAAACTGAATGCCACGAAGGAAATGGTACTCCTGCCACCACACTCATTTCAGACAGATATTTCCTTTTATATAAGGATTGTAGGTTGATTTGAATTTTTCTTGTTGTGTATTGTCATTTTCTATTCTTTGTTACCCTTTGAAAGTGCCGTTTGCTAAGCTACTCATACTTGGTGATTTAGATGAACGAACTTAGTGCGGAAAAAACGTCAACGGAATAGCGGGATCCGGTCATGAAAATGAAATTTATCTAGTTCAGAATGTCCCAGAATTTGGCAAATTAGTGTGAGTAAATCAAAAGTACAGCTGTACGCTTAATCAAATCGCAATATGGACTAGTGTCTGTGAATGTTAAAGCTAAAAAAGTCTATTTACATACAAAGTTTGCATGTTCTGCGTTTCTTTGTGTGAATGAGTGGTGCTGTTTGGTCTACTGCATGTGACGCTTGTGGTGTTTCCAACATCTGCTGTCTCACTATATGAGGAAACTACATAAGAATCTCCAGTGCTGCTCTGAGTGTCTCTTCACCAGCATTTAATTTGAGAAACATTGTCACATACACTCAAAGGTCTTCACTACAACCTGGTTTGGCTTTACTTGGAAAAAATGACATGTTACCTATTTTACTGTAGAGAGTACTTCACTTTGCTTGGCAAAAAACAAGGAATTTATCAGATTTGATAATGTTTTAAAAGATGAATTAAAATGTTAGTTTTATGCATTCATTTGATTACCGTCATTTTTGATCATAAATTTGTGAACGCAGAATCTGGAAAAATGAAGAGAAAAAAAAGGCAACATCGACTTACTGAAAAAATGAAACATTTCACTGGTCATTGTTGGTGTTAAAATTAATGTGTTATGAATTCAGTTGATTAGACATAATTTTTATTTTCATTGAACCATATGAACGGAATACAGCAGAATGAACACTTGCCGATATGGCAAACAAAAATAAAATGCTGTTCAGCATGGTGTAAATGTAAAACAAATTATTTAAATATCTCTGCAGAAAATATGCATAAAATATGAAACGAAATTGTTGTGCAAATCTTAAATATGTCCTATATACTTATAATATAAAATAAAAAAAATAGTACTAAGCCAAAAAATAATAGGCTATTATTAACAGCAAATGCTTTCACCTTTCAGTCTGTCACCATCATGCAAACATGAAATATCAAACATACAAGAGTAGTTCTTTACAGGTTTTTGCATTCCATTGCGCTTTATTTTTTCCTATAGTTTATATGTTTGGCTGTTGCATTCATGTCTTGCGTCTTTTGCTGCGTCTCACCCATGAAACGGCGTTCTAAAAGTCTTGAGTCTTGTTTTGTATGAGTCTCTGAGAATCACCTCCTTTTTGCTTATTCTTTTTGACAGACTATCTCCGCCAAAGCTATGGGCTGTCGATGGATTTCATCCCTCCATCTGATTACAACAAACTGGTGCTGTCTCTCCTGTCTGGGCTCCCGAACGAGGTGGACTTTGCCATTAACGTGTGTACGCTGCTGTCCAACGAGAGCAAGCATGCCATGCAGCTAGAGAAAGAGCCCAAACTCGTCACGCTGCTACTGGCGCATGCGGGAGTCTTCGACGATTGTACGTTTCGATTGTGACGATTGTGAGTATTTGCGCTTTGGGACTGCGTGTGTTTTAACATTACATGTGTGCTTGTCTTTCAGCATTAGGCAGCTTTTCTGCTGTATTTGGGACAGACTGGCAGGAGAAAACGTCACGAGACTTTGTGAGGGTAAGAAAAGCATGTTCTTGCTTTCTATTTACAGTGCAAATAGCCATTCTTGTGCTGTAACTCTCGTTGTCCTCTCTGTAGTTTTGGAAAGATGTCATTGAAGACAATGAAGTCAAAGATCTCATCTCAGACAAGAGCTGCACGCCCCAAAGTATGTGTTTTGTTTACGTGTCGGCTACTCTTGTTTCCTTTGATGTGGTGAATGGTGTAGTTTCACTTTGAATAGTCAAAGTTTTAACCCAGCATTACTTCACACTAAGCGTGCGAAGTGCTATTTTCAGATGGATTGGAAACGAGGGACGTCTGCACTTCTCTCTTCCACCCGGCTCGTAACGTAGGCATCGGAGACGTAGAGGGCCAGCGGGTGTTGCAGGTGGCAATGATTCTGAGGAACTTGTCCTTCGAGGAGGCCAACATCAAACTCCTGGCAGCTAATCGCACATGTCTGCGCTTCCTCTTGCTGTGTGCGCACTGCACCTTCATCCAGCTACGGCAGCTGGGTCTCGACACGCTCGGCAACGTTGCTGGAGAGGTCAGTTGACAATCTAAAAGATGCGTCCTGGAGTGTTGTTGTGATTTACATATTTCACACTGGTCACACTGGTTCCCGCAGCAAAAACCTAATAGGATTTTTTTCATTTACTTTTGGATTATTGCAGACACTGATATGATGAAAACCCCCAAAAAATCAGCTTATTGAATTAACCTTTTGCCCTGGTTTGCATGCAAACGATTAACTCTGCAACTCAAGTAAAGCACGTCTACAAGACTTTAGGTGTGTCATACTTCGCGTACTTGTGCACCAAGACGTTTTGTAGTAGTGCGAGTAGTGTGTTCACACTGAAAATTTCAAAAAGAATACCCGGATGATGCACTTAAAGGATTAGTTCACTTCAGAATTAAACTTTCCTTATGATATACTCACCCCCATGTCATCCGTCCAAAATGTTTATATCTGTATTTCTACAGTTGAAAAGAAATGAAGGTTTTTGAGGAAAACATTCCAGGATTTTTCTCCATATAGTGGATTTCAATGGGGTTCAACAGTTTGAACATCCAAATTACAGATTCAGTGCAGCTTCAAAGGACTCTACACAATCCCAGACAGGGAAAAAGAGTCTTATCAAGAGAAACGATCGGCCATTTTCCCCAAAAAAATAACAATTTATATACCTTTTTAACCACAAATGCTTATCTTGCACTGCTCTACAATGTGCCACGCATTGCATAATCACGTTGGAAAGGTCACACGTGACGTAGGCGGAATCCTGGAATGTTTTCCTCAAAAACCGTAGTTTCTTTTCACCTGAAGACAGACATCTTGGATGACATGGGGGTGAGTAAATTATCAGGAAATTAATTCTGAGGTGAACTAATCCTTTAATAAATTGAAAAAAGGAAGTTTGGAATGTTGGACACTTCATGCACTCAACAGTTGGTCTCTGATGCTAGATGACAAAAAAAAACTTTTATAAAATTCATACAGAAGACGTTTGAGTACATGTTTAAAAAAAAAACCATGGCATGAACATTTGGGGGGACCGAAGGGGTTGGTGTTTTTATTTAAAGAAACTAAATAAAGAATTAAAAGCTATTTAAGGGAATGAAGAAATTTTGGGCTAATTGTAGCATATAGTTGTGAAGAAGTCCATTTAAACTCATTGCAAATAATATTTGATTTAAAATATGCACACATTCACTCATGATTGTATGCCTAATATGTCTAAAATATAAAAAAAAATCACATTCAGTTATGTTTGTATCAGATCTTTTGTTAAACATGTCTGTTTGTCCTTTTTTCAGCTTCAGTTGGATCCAGTTGATTTCCGAACAACGCATCTGATGTTTCACACCATCACGAAATGTTTGTTGTCAAGGGATCGTTTTCTCAAAATGAGGGGTAAGTATCTTTTTGGGTGAACCACATTTGTGAAAGTTATGAAGTTTGCTAAATATTTCCGTTGCGTCCTGCAGCCATGGAAATCTTGGGAAACCTGAGCAAAGTGGAGGATAACGGCGTCCTGATCTGCGAGTATGTGGATCAGGAGTCGTACCGAGAAGTCATTGCCCTCCTGACGCTGCCGGACATCATGCTGGTCATCTCGGCTCTGGAGGTTCTGTACCAGCTGGCCGAGCTCGGGGAAGTCACATGCTCGAAAATCTCCTCCGTGGAGAGAAGCATAGGTACCCTTTTACCTGCTAAATGCATTCAGCCTACCATTAGTAGTGATGCATCAAAACCCAAAATTAAAGTTTTATTTAGCCCAGAAACCAAAAAAAAAAACGTTAAAGACCATGAAAACAACATTTATTAGTTATAAAATTGTCCTTTTAAAAGCTGAGTCGTCTTCAGATGAAAAGTTACAAAGCGCAAATAATGTTTAGTGACTAAAAGATTGATCTTGGGATTTAAGAATCAATATCTGATCATCAAAATGAGAATAGATTAAAAATGAGAAATGGATATTGCTAATTAAACTCCACTTCTTCAGTCTGTGATTTCGGTTGCAGAAATGTTGCTGCTCACTAACCATGATGAGCAGTGAACTGACTAGTTTGTGTTCATGTACGTCAGATCTTCTCGTGCGGTTGGTGTCAGTGGACCTGCACACGTTTGGACCCGACGCTCTGACGGCAGTAAAACTCATCGAGCATCAGGCCTCCAGCTGTCAGGTCTCAGAGGTTCGACCGCAGCTGGTAGAGCACGTTCCCCCTCCGACGCAAGGCACTCCTGGTGCTGGTAAGTGTCCTATGGGTCCTCTTTCTGTTTTTGTGTAGTAGGGGTGTGCAAAAATACATATTCAAATTACACAAGAAGTACTTTTTCTTTTCAATAACCATTGGAGCTTTTTGTCATCATAAAAACCAAAGAAGCTGGTATGTTTTTAAAAAATAAATATCAAATTCACACATTAAAATCAGTTAAGTCATTCATCTGCTTTAAAATCCCCACCTTTAAACATACTAAACCTAAAAATAAGAGAAATCTTAATAAACTTGTCAACCTCAATAATTGACCAGTCGGTAGTCATTTTGAATCGCTCTTATTGAATATTTGCGTCCGTTAATTATGGAAATTGGCCCTGCAGTCTTTTAGTTTTTCCAGCAGTTTGGTAACGCACCAAAAGAAATGAATTCATCAGTGATGTGATCACAAAATTCTGCTAAATACCAGGTTCAGACTTTCAGATTTTTGTTTATTACGCGTCACTCTGTCAGATTGTGGTTTTTTACTCTTGTCTCATGGACAAGAAGCATGTCAGACTACACTTTACTTCCCGACTAATCATCGCTTGCCATCTTTAATGACGTGTGTGATGTCATTGAGAAGGCAGAATTAGTGACTTACTTACTGGATCCAAGAGATTAAACAAACAACGGCTACTGAAAATTAGACGCAGCGTCGGATGACATCTACTACGACACGCTTTACTGGATAAAACAATCGATTCTTGCATCCCGATGGCCATACGAATCGCCACGACAAAACATCAAATGGATCAGGCCAAAATTAGGCTGATATTGGATAGTCTGAATCAGGCATAATATAATGTTTTGTTTTTAAGTACAGCATTGTGAACTTATAATCAGGGTCGACTTATTTTCAGAGCAATACTGTACTCCTACAGTGAGCATTAACTGTGCTAATGAGTTTATGTAATCTGTATTTACAGTGTGTTTGGGTTTGTTTCATTGTAGTGAACAGGGCACCTGTGCAGTCTGCGCCTCCGCCTGGGATTGTGGAAGTAGATGGAGAGAAGTTCACAACTCAGTGGTAAGACTGAGCTTTTCGTTATTGTGCTTTTCAAATCCATCAAATGTTCTGGTGTTTTATGAATGCTTTCTGCTCGTGGTAGGCTCAGTGCTCATTTTGAGGTTCATCCAGACGGTTCGGTCTCTCGTTCTGAGATGTACTCTGAATATTTGGCGACCTGCAGCAAGATGGCGCGGGGTGGCGTGCTGACATCCAACAACTTCTACAAATGCCTGAGGTGAGATTAATGGAACTGTTGGGCAGATGCTGTCCCAAATGGCATATGTTGAACTCGAATAGAAAATCAGCGTTGTGCTTTGTGTTTCTCAGGACGCTGTTTCCTAATCACACGGTGAAGCGTGTTGAGGACACACGGCTGGGTGGGCAAGCTCAAATACATGTGGTTGGTGTGCGGAAGAGGCCGATTCCTCTTCCTGTCCAGCTTTATTATCAGCAGCAGGCCAGTCCTGCACTAGTTCCTAAACACGAAGCCCCCTCAGAAACCGCTCAGGCCCAGTCAGGTAGATAAACAATTTTATTGTTGATTAACTGGGTTAATTACGTTGCATATTTGTTTTGCACTGTTTTTAACACCTGGCTTATAAAACACAGTTTTCGTGAAAAGTTTAAGAATGATATAGTGAGTTACAGTGTTGAACTCATTCAATATTCATGCACTTTGAACAGTCACAGAAACTTTCACACATTCCATTTCACTGTTTTAAGGAAAACAGAATGTCATAATAGTGGTGTGGTAGGGTTACAGAGAGTGTTATTTTTCATTTTTGTTGACAATTAACACCACTGAACTGAACAAACTGTTTTATTTAAGACTTTTTAAATGCCGATATTACAAAATCAATACCCGATTATGGGGAAATGCTTAAATATCAGGAAAAATATTGGGAAACGATATATCGGTCAATCTCTAAAATTTAAACAGTCTTTTAATGCTTTATATGACTGAATTCCACAATTCTGTCATTGGGTTTTCTGCATTTCTGAAATCATAGGGCCTTAGTTAACCCCATTGTAAGAATGTAACGAAAGCCCTTGCAGTGATTACTGTGATGATGAGCCATTTGCATCTTGTTTATCCATGCAGCGCTGCCCCCTGGTTTGGGAGGGCAGCTTGTCCGGGCTCCAGCACCAAGCCTTACTGCCGGCCAGGCAGCACCACAGGTGGCCTTCACCAAGCACGGAACATCACACGCCAACGCTCCCAGTGCTCCTGCGCCAGCCCCGACTGTTCCACGACTCCCGATGCACCCACCAGGACAAGCTGCACTTCCCGCTTGCCCTCCAGCTATCGCTCCAGTTCCCATACGACCCAATGACATCCTCAAAACGGCCATGATCCAGAGCTCCATCCCCACGGCATCTGCTGCATCTGCAGTTCCCAACCACAGCGGCTCGCCTACCCAGCAGCCCTTGCTCCATCACGCCCCTGTAACACTGATCCAGCCCGGTCCACCGCCCCAGGGACACGTATTTACAGGTCGAGTGCAAGGAGTTTGTCCTTCGGTGGCCCAGCAGCGCTTGCAAGCCCCTTCCCAAGAGGCTGTGGTACTTGCACCACCTCAATATGTTAGTGCACCATGCACTTCCCTCATGGCAGGAGGGCAAGTTGTGACCGTTGCAGGTGTGAGTAGCACTCGTGTTGCATTTCAGAACATCGCCCCCAAACCAGCACCTCAAGCGCAGTCGCCACAACCTCAGCAGCAAACGCAACAGCAAAGCCTAGTCATTGTCAGTCCCAATCAACAACCCAACACCGCATTCGCCCCAGCCATTCATCAAATCGTACTAACCAACCCCAATCCTCAGAACATCCAGCCGCAGCCCACGCCATCTCCCGCTTCTCCAAACACACCGGTCCCCAACCCTGCCCCGTTGCAGCCGGCCCAGCCACACACAGTCAGCCAGATGCTGTCTGTCAAGCGGCAATTTCAGCAGACTCCGCCCCCTCCTCCACCCCCGGCCCAACCTACCTCCACAGAATCCAGTCTGATCAAACAATTACTGCTTCCGAAACGTGGTCCTTCCACCCCTGGCGGAAAACTCATACTCCCCGCTCCGCAAGTTCCCGCTCCTGTGAGCACCAGGGCACCCAGTCCGCAAGTCGTATATCAGGTGACCAACAGCGGTTCGGTGCCACCTCAACCGCAGTTGAACGTGCAACTTATGCAGAGTCCCGGTGCCGTTCCCATCTCCATCCTACCAGGCCAGATCATTTCCACCTCCACCCCTGGCACCCTCCTGCAGGCGGCGCCCAGCAACCAAGTTACCTTCACTGTTGTGCCAAACTCTGGCTTCCCCAGCCAGGGAGCGCAGACCCCGCCCACAATCGGCTTGCAGTTGACTCCGCCTCTGCCAATCGCGGGAGCCACGCCCATTCCGCCTTTCCGAGGTGACAAAATCATCTGCCAAAAGGAGGAGGAAGCTAAGGACGCCACGGGACTGCACGTGCATGAGCGGAAGATCGAGGTCATGGAGAACAACTCGGTCGCCGATGGTTCGGCCAAAGCCAGCAACGGGGATTCGGCAGAGGTGGACGGACCGAAGCTGCTCAACGGGAGGAAATTCGACTCGAGTCTACCTCCATATCACTCAGGGAACAGCCAAGCAGAGGCTACGCAGGCGCCGAACGGCCCTGTGACACAGGGCAGTAGCGAAGGCCCTGGAAAGCAGACACCTTTCGACCCTAAAAAGCTAATGGTGAACGGGGTGTGTGACTTTGAGCGATCGGACTCTGGTTCCCATCTGAGCAAAAACATTCCAAATCATAAGGCTTCCAAACACATGGGGAACGGTGAGGTGTTGTCGCCTCAGAAAGCGCACGGCGCTTTCGGACTCACGGACTCTCTTGCTGCTCCTCAGCAGGACACTGCCAAAGCAGAGCAGGCAGAACGCCTGGCCAACGGGCCCAGTCATGGCGCTGAAATCTCCAACGGCCCAAACTCAGAGACATTGGGCGTGAGGCAACAGCACCCACCTCATAACCACTCCCCACCTCCTCCTGTTTCCGAACCGCCTCCCGCTAACGGCACCGCGGAGAGCCGGCCGCTGAAGAGACCGCTGGAGGACGGGGACCGAGGTAACTCCGGAATCCCCACGAAAATGGGTGTACGGATAGTGACCATCAGCGACCCCAACAATGCTGGCAACAGCGCCACCATGGTGGCCGTGCCGGCGGGCGCAGACCCAAGCACAGTAGCAAAAGTAGCAATAGAGAATGCAGCACAGCAGAGACCAAGTGTGCCCTCGCCGCTTCCTGAAACCAATGCTCAGGTAATGTTTTCGTCTAATCTAAAAACATTTACCTGGCTTTATCCAATGTTCAGATTTCCTTTCTGAAAATGCAAATTAGTGCATATTTGAATTTAAAATTTCAGAGGACTTGTTTTTCAAAACAGTTAAAATGCTTAATCAACTGGTGATATCCATTAGATTTTTTTTAACCCTATTCGCTTGTAATGTCTTGCCAAGTTACTTGTTGATTTTAGATGCTTGTTGGTAGTTGATTTTATTTTTCCATGTGGTGTGAACTAGGGCTGCACGAATAATCTGAAATAAACCACAAGTGATTTGGCAAAGGCTGCTTTTTTTGTTTGGTGGGTTTTTAATGCGCAGCTTTTCAGTGAAGCACAGCTCTGTGATCAAGTAAATGCTGCTCCATCTGAAAGCCAGAGGGCGCTCTCATGCAGAAACTCCAAATATGCCCCGCAGAAGTACGTTTAACGCACGTTGTTCCAGGAAATCCTCATGGGCATCACTGTAGCTGAATAAACAGAAGACTGAAACGATTTGATTACACATGACTAATAAACACTCGTCTATGACATTATATGCTTTATCTGAGTTTTTCAAGCCTTCTCTGGTATTTTCATAATAAAGTATAATACTTCAATGCTAATCGATAGCCTTTATCACTGTATAGAGTACTGTGAAATATGTTGTGTGTCTTATTCTGTGTAAGAAGCCACATCATCTCACTGAAGGATGTTTACAAACACTCATCTGATGTTATGAAGTGAGTTTGGAATAAAAACGTTGGACGAGGTTCATAAATACTTCTCGTGTTTGGAAAGATGTTTGATGTTTCAGATGGAGCAGCATTTACTACTGATCACTGACAAGCTGCACATAAAAAATAAATGCAGCCTTTGCGTTTTCATAATCGCACTAAGCCAAATCGGTTTAAGAGCGATGTCATGTTATTGCTTTATCGTGCAGTCTTAGTGTGAACTGACATCAACAACTCAGTCAGGATATTTGGGTGAATCTCATGAAAATTTCTGTAATGGCAGTAAGATTTTTCTTTTTTTCTTCACATTGCTGAAATGAGAACTTGTAGGGGAAATGGGATATCATGGAAAAATTCTTAAATGGGTTTGTTTTCTGTTTGCAAAATTTAGTTTAACTATTTTTCTGTTTTTGGACTTTTTTCTCCTTTATCTTTTTCTCCTCAAATATTTTTTTTATCGCACTTAATGTGTAAATCCTGCACACTACTCAAACTTGTCATTTATTAAATTTTGTTAGCAATGTTTCGGTCAATCAACCTTCCTCAGGATTAAAATACACCAAAAAGTATCAGCAAATGAAAAAAACACCAATTAAAATTAATTAAAAGGAAAGTTCTTAAATCTACATCCAAAAAAAGTGCCCAGTTTAACTGGATTTCTCAGGTTTTTTCAAGTTTATATTGGACTTTTATCCAATGCATATGAATAATTCAGGTGTGCAAGGCACTATATTTTCTATTTTGTGCACTTAAATGTAATAAAAATTACATTAATAAAATGTAAAAACATAAAACGTGCATTTACACAATGCTTGTCTATTATGTGCCATAGTTGATGTATTCGTTTAACATTAAGCTTTCTATTCACTAAATATTCATCTGTGCAGCAGCCTGTGTCAGTTCAGACTCCGCCTCCAGTGGATCAGGCTGCCAATCAGAGTTCTCCAGCACCCGCTCTCTCTCCAGATCAAGCACGTAAACCTGGACAGAACTTTAAATGTCTGTGGCAAGCATGCAAACGGTAGGAAAACATGTGATGTGATGTTTTGTCGGTGCTGTTCGTGTCAAAGATGGTGACTAACACTTATTTTTTCTTCAACATGATGCGTTTCAGGTGGTTTGACACGCCGTCACAGGTGTTTTACCACGCAGCTACCCATCATGGCAGTAAAGACGCGTACCCAGGGCAGTGCCAGTGGGAGGGTTGTGAACCTTTTCCTCGACAGAGACTATCCTTCATCACACACCTGCAGGCAAGATCCTGTCTTTCTCTTTTTATCGATGCAGTGATGATGATATCTGTCCCTGTTGGCTGGTCAAAAGTACAGAATAATTAAGGGTGTCTCATGCTGCATTTATTTGATCAAAAAGAGATAGATAAAAAGGGAAATATTATTACAATTTAAAATATGTTCTATGTGAATATATAATAAAATGTAATTCATTTCTGTGATCAAAGCTGAATTTTCAGCATCATGTCACATGATCCTTCAGAAATCATTCTGATTTGCTGCTCAAGAAACATTTATGATTAACGATGTTAAACAGTTGTGCCGCTTCATATTTTTGTGGTAAGATTAAAAACTTATTCAGTAAGGATGCATTAAATGAATCAAAAGTGACAAAGACTTTTATAATGTTACAAAAGATGATAATTTCAAATAAACGATGCTCTTTTGAACTCTCTATTCATCAAAGAATCCGGAGTTAAAATAATAATAATAACTGTTCAATACTATATGTAAAATCTTTATTTATAACATCAGTATTAAAATACTGATGCTGAGTTTCCACAAAAATCTGAAGCAGCACAACTGTTTTCAATCATGTTTCTTGAGCAGCAAATCATCATATTAGAATGATTTCTGAACGCTTGTCATCTTAAATAACTCGTTTTAAAATATATTTGTATAGTAAATTGTAGTATTTCACAAAATAACATTTTTTTACTGTCTTATCGATCAAATAAATCTTTCAAGACGTAAAAAAAAAAAAAAATCTCAATAATTCTGTTTGTCCGGTAGTGTATGTGTGTGTTTTGTTAATCGGAGAGTGTGTTTTGCAGGATAAGCACTGCTCGAGGGAAGCGCTCTTAGCTGCACTCAAACTGGAGGAGCAAACGCAAGGCAGCAACCCCAACACTTCCAAGTGTGTAGAACTTCTTCAGCTCATTCTTGCTCATGGTCAGACTGTAGATGATTGTGATGGACGTTCTCACTGTCGTTATACAGGTCTCCTCCAGCGGCGGTCAGCAGTCCTCCGCCTCCTCCCAGACCACAGAAAGCACTCGTCAACCACCCCAGTGCAGCTCTGATGGCTTTACGCCGGGGCTCGAGGAACCTTGTGTTCAGGGACTTCACAGTGAGTATGACCTCATGCCGACAACACCGACATCCCTGTTGCTTTTATCTATAGATGCGATGATGTGTTTTTGTGTTCTCTGTTCAGGACGATAAAGAGGGACCAATGACCAAACACATTAGACTAACTGCTGCCTTAACGTTAAAGAACATCGCCAAGTACTCGGATTGTGGACGGAAGTGAGTATTTGCTGTGTTTAGATTCTGTGGCATAAAACCATAATCATGTATGCCAAATTTGAGTAATACTCAATTAATTTTTTTGGGTCACATTTCACACTAAAATAAATTGCATTTTGCATTTACTCAACCTAGATTCCTAATTCTCTAGCCAAAAAATACATTTTAAACTGTAAAGTATTTAATTATCATTCCGTTTTTATTATATTTGTATACAGAATTTGGTCTTTAAATTAAATTAATAATTTTATTTTATACACAATGTAAAAATTACTGATCTGCAGGCATTTTTTTACATCCACGTTATTCTCGAGATTGATGCAAAAAAAATTTTAACTTTACAATAAGGATTCAATTGACCCTTCGCAAAGCCCCGCCCCCTTTAGTTACTGTTGCTATGTTCAACAAGTCATGCGCTCTCACGCCACACATCATGTTCTCACGCAGTGAAAAATACATCGAGGAGCAAAGAGGACACTGACAACACGTCAACAGACATGAAACCGTTTCAAATTTAATATATCGGAATATTTTAAAGAAGTTTAATCAATAAATAGCGTCTAGTGTGGTGACAGATCGCTGCAGCTCCTCGATCATTTCTTCATACTAGTTCATTTATAGCATCAAATAAACATGAATGTTGTTTCAAGCGCGGAAAGACGTGATTCAAGTTCACCAACGTTAATCTACTAACTCCCCTGACCGCTTTGACGGACAAAATGGCGGATTCGGGGTTATGATTGGTCAGATCGCCTGTCAATCAATCTGTTTGCGAAGGGTCAGTTGTTAACATTAGTTAGCTTCAAAGGGTTAGTTCACCCCAAAAATGAAAATGGTCATTAATTACTCGCCCTCATGTCGTTCTACACCTGCGTTCATCTTCAGAACACACATTAAGATATTTTTGCTGAAATTCGAGAGGTTTATGACTCGTTCGTAGACAGTCACGAGCGAGCACTGAACACTTCTACTGCATTTATTAATCTTAGTCCATGTTAATCTCAACATTTACTAATGTTTTTAAGATCAAAAATTGTATATTAATATTTAGTTAATGCCCTGAACGTTAACAAAGGTTAATAAGTGCTGTTAAAATATTCTCACTGTTGAGCAAATGACAACATGTTAAATAGTTTCACCAGTAAAATGCCAAAAATCTTGACGTAGTCTTCATTGCTGTATTTGTAATGTTATTAATAATAAATATTTTGGGGTGAAATGTCATTTTGATGCTTTTAAGTATCATGTGCAAAAACATGCATCAGAAATGAACGTGACATGACTGTGTTTGTGTCCAGGCTGGTGCGGCGGCATGAGAATCATCTGTGTGTGTTGGCGCTGAGCACTATGGAGGTCTCCACCACGCTCGCGAAATGCCTTTACGAACTCACGCGCTCTCTGCAGGCCTGAGCTCAGCTCCACCCAAAAACCTTCGGAAGCAGAAGAGACTCCGGTTTCCCCGTTCTGCTGCCGCACAGGTCGCCAGCGTAGTTGGGTCACGGGGCGATACCTCTCGTCTCCCTAAAACCTCCCTCCCCCTCTCTCTCTCTCTCCATTCCGCCGACCCCCGTCCCTCTCCACCTCCTCCCTCACAAACTGCCACGGGTCTTCCACCAGCCACTCAGAAACCAGCGCCCATTTCACTCTTCTAACCGCCTCCTCACGCCTGGCCCAACGAGCACATTTTTATAGTCCCGGACGAGCGCCGCTGATTGGGCAGGGGGGATTCTGTGGGCGGGGCAAGTGGGGCAAGCGGAGGTGTGGCTAGATTCTTTTTCTTTGTAACTTGATAGCTTGGTTTTCTTACTTGAGCCGATTATATTTTCACTTATTTATTATTGAAATAAATACCAATATGAGTAAATGAGAAAAAAAAAATTGTGTAAATATTTGTGAATAGATATAAAGTTAAATCACCCTCCTTCATGCCGCTGCTGCCCACTGGTATCAGAAACATTACGTTAGTAGGATCAGAGTCACTTTTTTTTTTATTTCGACCCCTGGTTACTCGTTTGAGATGTGATTCTGTACTCAGCAGTGGATGAATGTACTTAAACCCTGTAAATATTCTGCGAAGGTACTGATGCTGTAAAGTTTTGGGAGGGCTGGCGGAGGGCTACAAGTTTTTCTTTGTGGAACTGTGATTTTTTTTTTCTTTTTTTTTTTTTCTCCTCCCCTTTTTTGTACTATTATTATAACTTGTAGAACTCATTTTGCTGGCTGAAAGAGTATGAAATAATATATCATATGTCATTTTGTAGAAGAGACAAAAAACAACTATTGAAGGTATTCCCCTCAACCTGTATTCACTGTAACCGTCAGAGTACGAGCCGCCCGCCCGTACGTGATTCTTTTTGTATTTGTAAATTGGTTTAAATACATGGAGTTTTATACAGGTTTTCTCCTGTGTTCTTTGCTTTTCCGTGCAGGTATGATATTTTCCTCCAGACCTTTTTTCTATCTTAATATAGTGTGGGATTTTATTGTACTATTTTGCGTTTTCTTTTTTCTTTTCTCATCCATTCTTACGACCACGCCACATTCCGGCTCCCGGACCCCAGGCTGTCCTCTCTGCTGTGTGTTGTGTAACATTTATTACTGCCTGTTGTGTTAGCATCCCAGCGGGGTCGCGACCCCAACCCCCCCTCACCATTTCTGCAGTGTCTGTAGGGTGTGCGATGATACATATATCTAACAGTCTGATATAGATTGGCTTCATTTACTTTGGTGACTGTTTATAGTTTTTAAATAAAAGACTGAACATTTTTGACACACGGTTGATATGCCTTTTTTTTTTCTTCTGACCCCTCGGTCATTATTCCAGGTGTTTCCATTCAACTAAACTGTGCATATGGAGAAATTCAGGTGCAAAAAAAAATACAGTGCATAGTAAAATAGATTTCATCTGCCTTACTCTAATATTGATCTGGTTGATTTACTGAAACTGGTATATTAATGTTTCTCTGCTGGTCGAGATTGGCGTTTCATTTATATATTCCGTGATTAAAGGACTTTTACGGTGGAATCTGTGCAGTTCTTCATCCGCTCCACTAGGCGGCAGAAGCGTGTCGATCGCTCAATGGAAATAAAAAATTAAACTCATGTCGTAATGTGTAAATAGTGCGTTTAAATGTTCATATACATATATAAAAGTCATATTCTGAATCATAAATCAGCTCTGAAATGTGATCTGATTAATTTTATAATCTAAACTCGCTGAAAGGACCAACAAATGCGAATTTTGACACATGACACTTAGCATTTCAGACACAAAATAATAATTAAATTATCATTTAAGGTGATCTGAATCAGGTGTGTTGGAGGAATGAGGAACACGTGAGTTTAGAAAGACTGAATAACATTAAGTGAACGGCCAGAGAACTTTCTTTGTGTACCTGTCACGTGACAGGGTTAATCGCCGGCAGGTGCGCGAAATTACGCCCCTTCAGTATCGCTACTTCCGTGTTTGTGGCGGTTGATCAAGGTTGTGAGTGGAAGCTACGGCCACTGGGCATGCGCACATCAATACTGCGTAAGTTAATATTTATTTATTTTATTTAATATCTGTATTTTCAGTATTGTAAGGGTAGGTTTAGGGTTTTATTAAAATAAAATAATTTGATATGTAGCACATTTAATTTACTGTTATTTATTTTGACATTAATCATTTTCAACTCATTTTTTTTCGTCATTGGACTGTGTAATTAATAAGATTAAAATATGTTTAAATAAACCGTGTTATAAATGATTTGTCCGAAATAAAAAAATATATATTTAAAGAACAAAAAACAAAATCTGCGCTTGTAATAGTTAATCAAAAACATTACCCTGTTGCTGCACAGATTAATTATTTATTTATAAATTTGAATCGATAGAAAATAATTTAATGTCAGGTTTTTCTCTGACATGAGAAACGGCCGTAGAGGAAAATAACAGCAATGTAATTCCCAGAATTCACCACAGGAGGGCGTTCAGGATTAGAATTTTTAAATCTAGGCTAAATAATAAATTTATATTAAACATAATTTACTAGGTATTTTAATGCTGCATATAAATGGTATTCAGTTGATGCAAAATAGTTTAATTTAAAAGAATTTCATGCGTAGAATTTATAACTGCGGTGATGTAATTCACAGAATTCACCACAGGAGGGCGCTCGGTTAAATTCTTTTGACTGGCAAGTTTTAAAAATATAAAGATGTTTTTACAATAATTCGAACGTTTTCATGGTTTAGATTAATCAATAATTTACCTAAATTCATTTCAATAAATTCAACATTAATAATAACAATAAATTCTCGGTTAGGTTCTTCTGACTGGCATTTTAACAAGTCATGGGATAAAATACAATTTAAGAGAAATATGCAGTCCATACAAATATTTTCCTTCAATCGGGAGATATACGTAGTAATACACAAGAGAATTATACAATTCACACAATTATTTTGTCACATTTTCCACATTTTCCACAGTTTATCGTTAATAATAATTTTGAATCAAGATCATTGTAGAAACAGTGTAATTTACAAAATTCACCACAGGAGGGCGCTCGGTTAAATTCTTTTGACTGGCAAGTTTTAAAAATATAAAGATGTTTTTACAATAATTCGAACGTTTTCATGGTTTAGATTAATCAATAATTTATCAAAATTAATTTCAATAAATGCAAAAGAAATTAATTCAAGGTTTTTCTCGAGATATTTGAGAAATAGCCATAGAAGAATGTGCAATGTAATTCACACAATTCACCACAGGAGGGCGTTGAAGAATCGGATTTCTAAAATATATTTCTTCAAAATATAGGTTTTTTTCAAATAATATTTTTGATGCTGCCCAGAATAATCAATAATTTATCGAAATAATCTGAATCGATGCTAGATCATTTGTTTGTGGCTCGAGTTATTGACGACGTAGAAATAAATGGCATTTGTGTTATTCCTGCAGTTCACCACTGGAGGGCGTTCAGACTTCCATTTGAATGTACAGAACGTTGCAGCAGTTTATTCACAAAATTCACCACAGGAGGGCGTTCTGCTTACTCGTCACTCGAATTTTTATGTATGTATTTATTTATTTATTGCAGACTAGTCCTCCACAATCCACCGCTAACTCACATCCAGCTCTGACTCCACTGAACATGAACATGATTTATCCTGAATAAATAATTGAGCTTCAAGCCTTGTCAAACATAATAGTCTTTCTATGAAACTCCTTATATATAAATATTTTTATAATTTTTATTTGGACTTTAGACCTCAAGACTTGGTGTTTTCTTTTAAATACTAATATGGTCATCTTCATGGTGGAAAATATTCCATTACAATCTTGAGGTGAATGAATTATTTAGTTTCATTAGTTTGAATCATCAAGTGTATGGAAGCCCGTTTCCACCACTGAAAAAAAAGATTATCGTGACTTTTTATCTCAGAATTCTGAATTTTTCACAGAATTGTGAGATAAAAAGTCAAAATTGTGAGATATAAAGTCAGAATTGTGAGATATAAAGTCAGAATTGTGAGATATAAAGTCAGAATTGTGATATAAAGTCAGAATTGTGAGATATAAAGTCAGAATTGTGAGATATAAAGTCAGAATTGTGATATAAAGTCAGAATTGTGATAGAAAGTCAGAATTGTGAGTTATAAAGTCAGAATTGTGAGATATAAAGTCAGAATTGTGATATAAAGTCAGAATTGTGAGATATAAAGTCAGAATTGTGATATAAAGTCAGAATTGTGAGATATAAAGTCAGAATTGTGAGTTATAAAGTCAGAATTGTGAGTTATAAAGTCAGAATTGAGATATAAAGTCAAAATTGTGAGATATAAAGTCAGAATTGTGATATAAAGTCAGAATTGTGATATAAAGTCAGAATTGTGAGTTATAAAGTCAGAATTGTGAGTTATAAAGTCAGAATTGTGAGATATAAAGTCAGAATTGTGAGATATAAAGTCAAAATTGTGAGTTATAAAGTCAGAATTGTGAGATATAAAGTCAAAATTGTGAGTTATAAAGTCAGAATTGTGAGTTATAAAGTCAGAATTGTGAGAGAAACTTGAAGAGAAAAAAAGTCATTTTAATTGTGGTTATGAACACCAAACAAACAAACAAACAAAAACAAGAACAAGCTCCAGTGGGTCAGTGGTCAAAGTGTCACTCCTTCATGTGGAGAATCCTGGTTCAATTCTCACTTTTGCAGTGGAAAATGCTTTAGTTTGATGGTTTGAATGATCCATTGAGACAAACCCCTCAAACACAAGCTCAGCTCTCACCTGCTCCAGTGGCTCAGTGGTCAGTCCACCACTGCTTCACACGGACAATCCTGGTTTGAATCTCACTTTTGCGGTCTGATCATCACTGGAGAATCATTCTTTGTGCTAAAAATACTTTGTCCATTACAAAAAAAAAGATATGGTTTCCCAAAAAAGGACTTGTAAGTGTGGAAGTGCCAGTGGCTCAGTGGTAATGAGCATGATCTCCTCTGTCAGGAGGTTCCCGGTTCAAAACCGGCCTGGACACTGAAGCGTTGTGGAGCGGTCACCTGATCAGGAGCGGTCAGATCCTGACAGGAGGATGAGAGAGGCTAGGAAACGAAGGGGGGAGGTAATATCCAGCCGCCTCCCCCTGGGGACTTCTGGGATGATGACCAGGAGTGGTTATCTTTTACCAAGATGTGTACTTATTAAAGTTATCCAGCCTTGACACTAAGTCAACAACTTTTAGATAACCAGCTACTCCTCCCTGATCTTCACCAGGACTCCTCCTCTTCACACAGACCCACACCTGTTCATCCCATGGAGATCTGGCCAGATTTGAACCAGCAACCTTTGACACCATAAGGCAGTGCTCATACCAGTGAGCCACAGATCTCTTCCCACAACATGTGCTGGAACTCATATTTCACATATTCATACAATAAACCAGTTAAATTAGGCAAGAATCAACCCAACACAGCAGTGCGAGATTCGAACCCACGTCCCTATCGCAGCAGCACGACCGTGACCCAGACGTACTGACTGCTTCACCGCCATTCACAAACCCTCATTTTATTAGATTTTATCTTTATAAATGTATATTGTTTTAATTGTTAATTATGTCTAGTATTAATCTTGGAGTAGACCCGATTTACATTTCACTCCTGGCTGTATATCCTCTTTATAACTGTGTGACAAATAATAAATCTTGAACCTCATGGGAGAGTAAAGTGTCCATCAGACACAGGAAGTCGAAGGTCACAGAACTCTGATGAGAACTGTCAATTGGGACATACATCCAACATTTCCGACATTTTTTAGAGTTTTAATAACTTTCCACCTTTGGATAGTTAATTCACGAGAGAGTTTGACTCTCTGAAGACTAAAACTGATCTGAGAACAGCACACGACACATGACGGGATTCAGAGAGCTGGTTTATTTCATTGCTTCTGGGAGGGTAAACAGACACAGTGATCGAACTGCATAAACAGAAGTACAGGACTGACAACCTGATAACAACAAAATCATCTCAGCTCACCAACAAACTACCCGTGTTCTTTCCACGTAAGATTATGATTGAATCACACACACACACACACACACACACACACTCAGACACACATTCAGCTCTGCAGGGAATAATAAAGCTAATGCACATGTACTCCGGATTGTTTGAATGCTTCTAAAGGGAAAAGTCTTTATGTTCAGGTCCAAAGATCGACTACTGAGAGAGAGAGAGAGAGAGAGAGAGAGAGGGAGACAGGACAGGTCCAGTCGTACCACTTGAATCATTTGCCTTAATCATTTTCTTTGCTACTTTAAACTCAGAAGCAAAATGCAATTATAGCGACACCATTACAGACCTTAAACCCCCCCGCCCCACACACACACACACACACACACACACACATACACCCATAAGACACATTCCAATAAAGGGCATTTGCACTATATCAAATCCAAATTAAACAAAATATGTCATCTCTAGAAAAATCTTCATTCTTGTATGCAAATGTGTTAAGAACGGCTCCAGTCAGTGACACCGCGGTGGAGGAATTGCACTTGTGCAGTCAGCAGAACAGCGACCCTCAGCTCTTCTCGGATTTGCTTTTGCGGATGCGTTTGTATTTGTCAACGTACGCTTTCACCAGGTTGGCCACTTTGTCTGCATTCACCTCGCCACTCTTGCTGTGGCACACCTGAGAGAAAGAGCAAGACATTCACGCTTTGTATTTATGAAGCCACGTGTGCAGAATTAATCATTTGAGCAAACATTATGCTAGACGGCACATGAACAGATAGACGCAAATCAAACTGATTATGCAGAGCAGCAACTGTGATTCGAGAGAGAATCAGTGAATATGATTAATAAAAAAAAAAAATTAAATGAATCAATTTATATTTTTCCAATACATAGTATAATATATTTATATTGTATTTATTTTATATTACTATGAACAATTTTATATTTTTTATTATAGAAATTATATTATAAAATATACATTTATCTTATTTATATTGATTTTATTTATTTTTAAATATATATATATATATATATATATATATATATACACACACACACACACACATACACACACACTATTATTTTTATTAAATATAATAAAAATAAACAATAAAAATAACTATTAAATAATACTATAAAATAAATATAATATAAAAATAAAAGATAAATATGTATTATATTTTATTATAATTACTATAAGAAAATAGGAAAATCAATCAAATATAACAAAAAATTTTTATATATATATATATATATATAAAATAAATACAATGTAAATATATTATGCTATTAGTATGAACAATTTTATTATTTCTTATTATAGAAATTATATTACAAAGTATAAATTTATATTGATTTTATTTATTTTATTATATATATATATATATATATATATATATATATATATATACACACACTATACAAATAAAAATAATTAAAAATAAACAAAATAAATATTAAATAACAATACTATAAAATAAATATAATATAAAAATAAAAGAATAATGCATTCTATTTTATCATAATTACTATAAGAAAATCAATCAAATATAATTTTATTTTTTTTTTTCACATTTTAGTTGTGAACTATAAAACCTCTACGGATCGACTAAAAATCTAAACTTACTTTTTCCACAGCTTTGCGTACAATCTCTTTATATTCCTCCTTGTTGATTTCATTCCTCTGATAATATGGCTTAATCGCTGTTTTCACCTCATTGATGGCCCGCTCTTGAATCTGCAATTTCTGCTTGAAAGGGGAAAGTGTATTTTAGGAAATGCAGCGCTGGATTTGGACATTAGCATGGAGCGGTTTGCTTGAGCGTGAATGCTTGCCTTCTCTTTCTTTGAGCTGTCAGCATGAGCCCTGCTGTGAGTGGCGGGTTGGGTGGTGGTGGAGGACGGCTGGGCCGCACTGGCCATCCCAACAGGATGAGGCGGCCCTGCAACTACTTTGGTTGGCATGGGCTTGAAAGAACCTTTGCCTGGTGCAGGAAAACTGGACATCACCTGGTATAAAATATGCATATGTTACAACCAAATGAAGTAAAATAGCACATGTATAAATTTCAGCTTATTTTATTTCAGAAAATGACATTTTTATGGTTCCATTTTGACTTATGGATAATAACCCTGGTGCTCACCTGGTGGCTTTCAGACGGTACTGCGGTGAAGCCACCCTGTTGCACGGGTGGAGGAGGTGGTGGAGGCGGAGGCAGTCCTTGCACGGCTATGGATGGGACCTGTAGGAGTGGCCCGGTGGGGTGCAGCTGTACTGGCACTGGAGGGGAAAACCCGAACTGTGGAGGAGGCTGCAGACCGGCTGGAGGTCTCGGCAGCAGAGGCCCCATGGGGTAACGCAGGACCCCCATCACACCAAGCTGGTGGGGCATCAGGGTGGGGGGTAAGGCTGGCACAGCCTCGGTTGGCAGGGGCGCATTTGGCTCATTCTGTGGGGGATCTGAAATACGGAAAACAGACATGAAGGTAAATGTGACCCAAACATATTAAAGTGGAAATTCCCCACTGACAAAATGGGCTTATAATTAAACTCGACTCTCTATGTAATAGAAATGCAAAAATCTTTGAAATTGGTGCCACGTGACTAGAGGAAAAAGAGCTGTGGCATTACCTTCGATACCCATAATGCACTTTTGAAAATCAGCATACTTATGCTTAAAGGATACGACTAAAGAAATCACACTGACGGGAGAACGATTTAAATTGGAATGAACGTCTGTTAGCACGTCTATTCAGATTCAACAGATTTCGCTTTTTATGGAGAGGTGTTTTAATATCTTCTCCATCGCACTGTGAATACTGCTGGCCAACCAATAAGATTAACACTTTAGGTCACATGTCCAGAGCCGCTGCAGTTACATAAAGCTATGCCAAGGTGGCGATCATGAACAGTTTTTTTTTAAGCAGTTTTTTAACAGGTTAAACGGTTAAATTGATTAAACAGGTTTCAATGTAACCATTAAAAAAGAATAAAAAATATTTAAGTAAAGATAATTTATAAATAATAAAAATAAAAGACTTTTTAGGGTTCTAAAATATGTTAAATGGTTTCGATTACTTAGACATGCTTTTTGATTACTAAAGTTAAAATGGAATCCAGAAAAATTCAAATGGAAAAATTTGAGTGAAAATGGAATTTGAGAAAAAGAGATTTGATGTGCATTTTCATGTCAGCCCATCTGTAGTTTTTTTACACATTGGTCTGATCAGAGAAATCGTATGTGAATGTGTTGGTGAGAACAGGCAGTTATTTGGATAAAGACAGACCTGCTTGCTTTGGGACACCTGGTGCACCTTGATCCTCCTCTTGTCTGTTCCAGGTGTTGTTGCCGCCCCCTCGGTCCCTGCGTGAGTAGTAGTTCTGCACGTCGGCGGGAAGAGTTCGCCGCACGGCCCAGCTCGATGCTGACGACCACCCTGAACGATCCATCGCCGTCTCGCCACCCTCGCACTCTTTTCTCTTCCCTCCGGATCTGTTGTCGTTGAAGCGACTATAAGAATCTGCGTTATTTGATGTCCCTGAGAAAGAAGTACGTTGCCTCCAATTGTCTGCTGGTTCACCCTGCTGGCTGGATGACCAGTGTGCACCTCCTCTACCGCGTCCAGCGCTCCAGCCGCCTTGAGACCAGGACTCTGTAGGTGGATCACCCAAATTTGCATCAGTGTCCGGCCAGAGCCTCTCCCTCTCTCTTACCCAGTCTGGGTTCTCGCTCCTGCCTCGAACGGGCGACGCCTCATGGAAGTTGCCATTGTCGGATGAAACGGACTCTCTTGTTGACAAATGCCCAGGTTTTTCTGCATTGTTCCTCCAGTTGGAATTGCGGAAACCTCGTCCACCACCCCTGCTCCGCCATCCATCCGTGCTCCAAGAGTCCCTCTTGCGAGGAGAGTGGCCGCCGTGATCAGTGCGTTCCTGGGACGGGCTCCGGCGACCGGGTCGGTTTCTGTTCCTGGAACGGCTACGTCGCCTGTGACTCCGCTCCCTGCTACGGCTACGGCTGCGGCTGCGGCTGCGATTCCGCCGGCCTTCCCGCTCTTCCTCTTGCTGCTCGCGGCTCCGAGATGTGGATCGGGTCTTATGACTACGGTCCCGTGATCGAGACCTTGACCTGCGTGAGCCTTCATTCTTAGACTCCCTGGTAGGCGACCAAGTGGTCGTAGGTGAGTGAAAGCGAGACCTGCGGGATCGTCCCTCCCTCTCCCTCTTGTCCGAGCCTTTCGCTTCCTTACAGTAGTCAATCTTGGGCTCTGGATCGGCCGTCTGAGCCACATTCGCAGTGGGATCCATTTCAGCTTCAGCAGCATGGGCTTCACTCTCGGATGCAGGAGAATCACACTCCATGGGAATGAGGTCAGTGTTATCCTGAGGACTCCTTGCATCAGCGTCCTTAGTTTCTGGATTAGCTTTCTCTCCAAGAACAGACGAACTGGCACTCTGATCCTCTTGGCTACTGGATTCCTGTTTGTCGCCATTCTCTTCTGTGGTGTCAGGTTCCGGTTTTAGATCCGCAACCTCTTGGAGAAGTGGAGGGCTACTAGATTCCTGCTTGTCGGAATCGTCTTCTGTGGTCTCAGGCTCCGGTTCCAGATCCGCAATCTCTTGGAGAAGTGGAATACTACTGGATTCCTGCTTGCCGGAATCATCTTCTATGGTGTCGGGTTCCGGTTTCAGATCCGCAATCTCTTGGAGAGCTGGAAGGCTTATCAATTCCTGCTCGTCAGCATCATCTTCCATGGTGTCAGGCTTCAGTTTCAGATCCGCAATCTGGTCCGAAGCGACCGTAGGAGGTTCAGCTGGTGATTTCTCTTGCAGAGATGATTCAACATCCTGGGAATCAGACTCTTGCAGTTCAGCAGAAGAAAGAGATTGGCAATCTTCCTCCACTATTGGTGGAACATTCACCAATTCAGCTGGGTCTGCATCATTTGTCTCCACTTCCTCCTCATCCTCTCGTGAAAGTAACTGATTGTCTTCGTCTTCATCTTCATCTTCATCTTCAACCATACTCTCAGTTGCCATTTCTTCTACTATTGCTGTTTCCTCTTCCTGGTCATTGGCCTCAGTGGGACTCGTCTCATTCTCCATCTCAATCTTCTCCTCCGGATCAACTGGGTCATCAATCTGATTAGAACTTGCTTTCTGGTCTGTTTTTGGTTCCTCAGATTCTGCTTCCTCGTTGACTCCATCTTCCTCATGATTCCCAACCTCTTCATCTTCATGTTTCTCCACCATCTTCTTCTTCGCACGTCCTTTCCTCTTTGCTCCAGACCTTGGATTGTTCCCCTGCTGTCCTCTGCTTGTAGAAGCATGAGTATCATTTATGGTTTGTGATGTAGAAGAGGTGGAGTCCGAATCTGTTTGTTGCGACTGTGCAGCGGAGGAATCCTCTGCCTCAGCGCGACTGTGTCGAGAGGAACGTCTGGTTGCAACAGCTTCTGCTGGCTTCACAGATGTCTTTGACCCAGAACCCCTGGTTCCCTTTCTCTCCTCACCTTTGGGGCAGGTGACGGCACAAACTACACCATGAGGAACTAAGAAACACAGGAGATAAAAACAAGTGTTAAAAAAATACAAAATAAAAATATTATTATTAACCAGAGTTAAAGGATTAGTTCACTTCCGAATTAAAATTATGATCATTTCCTCTCCTCCATGTCATCCAAGATGTTCATGTCTTTCTTTTTTCAGTTGAAAAGCAATTCAGGTTTTTGAGGAAAACATTCAAGGATTTTTCTCCATATAGTGGACTCCAATGGGGTTCAACAGGTCCAAATGTCAGTTTCAGTGCAGCTTCAAAGGATCTACATGATCCCAGATGAGGAATAAGGGTCTTATCTAGAAAAAGATTATTTTTCTAAAAAATAAAATAAAAATGTATGTACTTTTTAACCATCAATGCTCATCTTGAACTAGATTTACATTATCATGTTGGAAAGGTCATGCGTGATATAGGTGGAAGTACCGCGTAAGGGCGAAAAACTCCATCTCATTTTCTCCTCCAATTTAGTCTTTGGACATTCGCTTTGCAAACACTGGGTCGGTACTTCCACCTATGTCACGCGTGACCTTTCCAACGTGATTACGTAATGCGTGGAGCATCACAGAGTTAGTGCAAGATGAGCATTTGTGAATAAAAAATATGATTAAGAAAATGGCCGAGCATTTCACTAGAAAAGAAGCTGGAATTTGGACCTTCAACACTATTGGTCCCCAGTGAAGTCCACTATATGGAGAAAAATCCTGAAATGTTTTCCTCAAAAACATTAATTTCTTTTCGACTTGAAGAAAGAAAGACATGAACATCTTGGATGACATTGGGGTGAGTAAATGATCAGGAAATCTGAATTCTGAAGTAAACTAATCCTTTAAAATATAACTTTACAGAAAAAAAATGGAACTAAAACTGAAAAACAAACATGGCCACAAATTCGTATTAGATTACATTTTCGAAACATTATATAAAATAAGACTTTTACTATTATAATTATGGAAGCTTCACAACTCAGCAGAAGAGTTTAATGGTTTTAATCTTTTGTAAAAAAAACACAACTTAACATTAACTTTGGCAGCCCAAAAACACTAAAACGGAAAGAACAACTAACAAACGAGTGAACTCACCTGTGTGTTCAGAAAGCAGCAGATTCAGAGAGGCAGAGACAGCTGACAGAAGCAGGTGTGAGTGGAGTAACACCCTAAAATCAATAAACAAAGGTTCATAACCAAAAATATGAAACATGCGCACAAAACAGTACAAATATTACATTTCAGATTTTCATTTACACCCATTGAATGACGCACTATAATTGACCAAAAAACCTTGTATGTAGTTTCAAAACAAAAGCAGAATCAGAATAAAGTCAAACTCTCCTAGTAAACAGGAAGAGATCATCTTAAAGTAATGCGTGCAATGAGACTCAAACTAGTGGTTTGTCACTTTGAGTGCACAATGCATCAGATTGTCAGTAAACAGACACGCTACTCACCTGGGCACACCTGTAGAGACGACAGGTACAGAGGCAGGAAGCCATCTGCGTTTCCTCTCCAATCTCCTCCACTGAACGCCATCTGGCCCCTCCTCACAAACATCAACAGATCCTGCCCTACAAGACAAAAACGACAGACAAAACACTTTAACCTTTGACAAAAATCTTGACTGTGTTTTTGGTCTCTACTAGAACAGGTTTTCATGCTCGAATGTTCATTATTTTCCTCATATTCTCCACTGTTGCAGCTCCTCTCTTCCCAGTCTGTCAGTAACGCTCTATTTAGTTCCTGTCTCTATGAAGCCCCTCCTTCTGAAAAGCACAATGTGCTCTGATTGGTCGGCTGGAGCGGTGTGTTGTGATTGGTTTTGGGAAATGTCCCGCCCCTTACCATAACCGCCAGTTTTAACACACTGCCAACTAACTGAACCAGGCCCCGCCCCACCATATGAATTATTTAAATGAGGAAGAAAACTCAAGACTACATTGGAGGAGTTTCAAGGAGTACAGCAACAGTGACACTGATATAGAGAAGAACTCCCGCTGGAGGGACTTTGCAAGCTTTTCTGCTCAGTCAGAAAAGAAACAAAAGGCGCATGATGTTCTGCCGTCAGGTCAGTGTACACTCACATGATCTGCGTCAGTGTGCCGAACGTCGCTCCCTGCTGGCTGGGCAGTGATGGGTTAAAATGCTGAGTAAGCAGAAGAGAGTGGCATGAGTCTCCTCTCACCTGCACACATAAACACTGCTTAACACTTCCTGTTTCATTCATATGCAATAAATGAGACCAAAAGATGGAATACCAAACTGCCATACTAACCTTTCTGTTTTTATCCACAGATGCATCACAGTCTCCTGCCGGGGAATAAAAGACATTTATTTTGGAAAGCTCTTAAATGGCTGGAAATTTATCAGTTCTGTTATATGAAGCTCAACACCGCAACTATTATGAAAATCTTTGTAAAAAGCTCCTCAAACCAGAGCGGCTAGATTCTGGGTAAACTAAGAATCGTGATTTTTTTTTTTTTCACTCACGATACTAAATAGACAACTAAACAAAAATAAAATGTCATTTATTAAAGGTTCTGACATAATATTTTATTAATTTGAATTCATTTTTTAAAAAATCTGTTTGATTGAATTCAATGGCTCACTCATAAAGACTTCACGTGTTTCATTACTGAATGAATCATTGTTGAATGAATGATTCAATGACTCCTAAAGACAACAGGCTTGTTTGAGATGCATTGGCGATGTGTGCAAAACGATTGGAGTATGACATCAAAGTACCACAAGAGCAATTGGTCAGCAAACGACTCCTCGTGCTTTTCTATCGGTAATTTGAGGTTATACGACGAACGGTCTGCACAGCACTGATGCATCTCAAACAAGCCTTTCACTTGTTTGTTTCATTACTGGACGAATTGAATGAATGATTCAATGACTCATTCATAAAGACTTTACTTAGTTCATTACTGGATGAATCACCATTGAATGAATGATTCAATGACTCAATCAAAAAGATATCACTTGTTTCATTATGGATGGATGAATCAGCATTGAATGAATGATTCAATGACTCGTTCAAAAAGACTTTACTTGGTTCATTACTGGATGAATCACCATTGAATGAATGATTCAATGACTCAATCAAAAAGATATCACTTGTTTCATTATGGATGGATGAATCAGCATTGAATGAATGATTCAATGACTCACTCATACTATAGTACAGTATCAAAATAATAAATACAATACAAAAAGTTACAAATTACATATATTTTACCAATACTTTAAGTTGAAATTCATATGATTGATATTTTATGTTCATGTTAATTCTTAATAATGCATTAATGTATTATTAAATGACAAATCCAAAGTACGTTCCATTCAATCAACAGAACTTAAGTTGAATTTAAGCTGGTATAAATGTTTCATATTGAAATATAAACCATAAGCACCTCATGAACAAGTCAAGAGTCGATATTTAAGCACTGACCTTTTCTGTGGCATTTCTGTTTGGCATTAGCTCTTTTCTCTTGCGTTCTCTCCAGAGTTCCTGTCTCTGCCCTGTTAACGACACAATTAACTATTAAATAATCGGACCAACAGGAAAATTAACATATGCAAACGCAGTCGTGTAGCACGTACACAGAGACGCGACGCATCCGTTGACCATCCTGACTGCAGCACGCGTGCAGCTCCGACAGTCTGAGCGCCTTCACAGGAAGCTGAAACACAGAGGAGAAGCTCGGCTGAGATTCATCAGGAATCAGAGGCTCTTACAGAGACATAAAGGACATCAGGTGGACGTCTGACCTTGATGCACTGCTGCGAGGAGCCCTGCAGGTATATGGCGCTGAAGGGTCTGCGGTCCACCGGACAGGACTGAACCATCTGTAGTCCATCACACACATCATCACACATTACAGTATGTAGTATGAAGATCATACAGGCTGTTAAAGCGGTCTATATATATATATTAGCAGTGTCGCGGTACATGTGTTCTGTACAGCACGGATCACAGATGATCCACACTCCAATCCAGAAGGGGGAGCGCACGGTAATGCAACAGTGTTTGCTAACTGCCCCAAAAGGAAGAACAGCGCATGTGCGAATGACTTGAGCGCTTGAAAACAAAGTCCACTAGGTAGTGCGCACACGACAAATGCGTCTTTCAGCGCTTGTGGACAAAGGAGAATACATTGAGTGGAAACAGAGCGGAACTTGGAAAATGAAGTATAGAAGGATTGGGCTTAAGCTTTGAATGCTTATATGTAACACTCCTAATACACAATTTTTATTTTTGTACTTTTATAACACAAGATGATTTTCAGTTTGGCAGCTGATTGTGACCAAATAACTTTTTTTTTATCAGCCCTGCAAAAAATATGATTATGCATGAGCGCATCTGTTTACTGCTTAGTGCTAATACACTATAGGAGGCTGTACTGTACTAACTAGGGGACTGAATGCTGCTCTGCGATTTGCACTACTGTCTGTTCAAAATAAATGAAAAGAAACCTAGGATTGTGGATTTGTTTCTAATATATATATATAAAAATTTATGTTCTTTAATGAGGACTCATGTTCACCAAGGATACACTTAATTTAAAAAATAAATTAACCTAGATAATTTAAAATAAATAAAATTATACAAAAATAGATTTGATGTAAATAATGAGAGTGAATAAATAAATAAATAATGTCTAACAGTACAGTACTGTAGTGAGGATTAAAAAAAAAAATAGTGATGCAAACTAAATATTTTCCAAATCATAATTAGACATTTCTAGAAATATTTAACGATATAAAGTGGGTCTTTAAACAAGAAACTACACATACACCGCTGCTTAATATTTTAGTGATTTATTTATTAATTTTTAAGGATTCTTTGATTAATAGAAAGTTCAAAAGAACAGCACTTATTAGAGACGGAAGTCTTTATCGTTATAAATAATATAGATAAAGTTCTATAAAGTTTCTACAGTTACTTCTGATTAATTTAATGTGTCCTAGCTGAATAAAGTATATCTTTCATTCTACTTTAAAAAACCTTTTGAAAGGCGATTAAAAGAAATGTTTCTTGATCATCATATCAGAATGATTTCTGAAGGGTCATGTGACACTGAAGACTGGAGTAATGATGCTGAAAATTCAGCTTTGATCACTGGATATAAATTACACTTTACTATAGATTCACATGGAAAACAGCCATTTTAAATGGCAATAATATGTCACTTTTTTTGCTGTATTTATGATCAAATAAACACAGCCTTGCTCAACAAATATTAAAAAATCCAAATTGTGTGTGAAATATATATATATATATATATAAAAATAAAAGTGTATTAGAGCGGACAGCTGACCTGAGCCCAGCGGAGGATGCAGGCCGAGCAGTAGACGTGTCTGCAGCAGTCGGGTACGGCTCTATCTGTCCGTCTGGGACGGTTCAGACAGATCGGGCACCGCTGATCCTCCTCATCCTCCAAACTGCCCTCTGAGTTCTGGCCACCTGAAAAATCACAAACTCAGTTGAATTCAGAATCTTCTAGCCACAGAATTATGCATTAAAACATGCAATGCATTCCAGTCAAACTCAACAACTCTCTCCACAAGCCTTGTTCACTTTAGTGTGTGTGTAAAGCAGATGAGCCCCACTCACCCTTTCCTGGCCCCTCTTGCATCTTTGGCTCCGGGTCACAGCAGCTCCAAGCCCTGATTTACTGTACCAGCACATTTGAAGAAGAAACATAATTCAGATACATTACCATCATCATAATGACAGCGTAACTCTGTCACTGTGTCTTTATTTGCTCTGTTTATTTACTCCCTCTCTCAGTCTCAGCACAGCTGAAGTTTGAGTTGTCCATTAGCGGTCTTTAGAGCGTTTTATACTCATTTAAATGAACAATTCGTAAGAATAACACACCTAGACACACACAGAGATGTTTACATGTCCCGTTTATAAGTTCAGACTCTTGTTTATCAGTGTGACGCGGCTAGCTGTGTTAGCATCTGCTGTCATGAGCGCGCACTCACCTCCGCGCACGTCGCTCCACGGGCTTCAGATCATATAATAGCACGCAGGACGGTCCTTAGCGCATAAACATACACTTTTTGTGCACTTTCATGAGCACTTGAGCTCGTAATTGCGATAGATTTAAAGGCGCCCGGCCACATGTGGGTCAGAGGCTGCAGTTCCGCCTCTTCACCGCTGTGAGGCGCTGCGACGGGGCATGATGGGAGACTCACGCGTCATCACGTAGAGTTTAAGGTTCGCGGAAGTAAAATTCAGTAGAATGGCGGATGCTGAACGTTATTCTGAAAAATTTATTTTTTAAAAAACATCCTTTAGGGGGCGCTGCTTTTAAAAGTGTTTAAAACCGTTTTCGAGTAACATTAAACAAAATAATTAAAAAACACGAAAATATATGGAATCCACTAAATCGAAATTATGACAGCCTACTAAGTCATAATTATCATGATCATGACATAAATAGTCATAATTACTTTTAATCTCACAATTATGACTCATAACTATGACTTTTTAAGTCATAATTAAATTTTTAAAATATAAATAGAGCAGATTGGTCGATTAAACATGAATGACAGTTTATCTGACCAATGAGAGTTCGTCCTGCCGCAGGGATCCTCCTCAATGGGGAAATTTCCGTTGTTAGTTTCTTTTCCAGCGAATAATCTTTCTATCGTCCGTTGACCTCGCAGCTCGAAGCCGTCCGTCTTATAAAGAGTGTGGCTAAATTACTGATGTCAGCTTAAAGTCTTAAGTCTTTCCGTTCAAAAGATTGAGTGACAGCACTTTATAATACAATCAGTTATCTTAACAATTTGGGTTATGTAACGGAAGAACAGTTCAAAAACAATCCAGCAGAGGGAGACGTTCTCTGCCGACGCAAATGGAAGATCCAGTTCTGTGAACATAATCACAAATCCTTACACTTTTATTTAAAATGTGAACAGATGGGGGAAAATGAAGAGATTTTTTTTTAATGTCTGTGTTTAAATAAATTCATTTTTAAATAACATACATTTTATCATATACATATTATAAATAAATAATAGAAATTTTATTTTAAGCCTCATTATGTGTAACGCCACTGACAGAACCACATCATTCAATGACCTTCTATGATTGATGTATATATTTATTATATATCATATATATATATATATATATATATATATATATATATATATATATATATATATTATTATATATCTTATATATATATATATATATATATATATAAGAGAAAAACACTGATATAAAGTCAAAAAAGTCAGAATTTTTAATAATAATAATATTTAAATATTAAAACATATTTTTACGTTTACATTTAACTCTCATGTGCAACAGCATTGACAAAACACGTTAAATTATAAATAAATGTAATTTCAATTTCTTAAAATGTTTAGTATGATCTTGTATGAAACTATGAAGATAAATTAATTTGTATTTGTGATATTTGCGAAGGGTTAAAGCTATATATATATATATATATATATCACATATATTTGACTATATATATATATCACATCACATATATTTGACTATATATATATATATATATCACATATATTTGACTATATATATATCACATCACATATATTTGACTATATATATATATATCACATATATTTGACTATATATATATATATCACATATATTTGACTATATATATATATCACATATATTTGACTATATATATATATATATATCACATATATTTGACTATATATATATATCACATCACATATATTTGACTATATATATATATATATCACATATATTTGACTATATATATATCACATCACATATATTTGACTATATATATATATATCACATATATTTGACTATATATATATATATATCACATCACATATATTTGACTATATATATATATATCACATCACATATATTTGACTATATATATATATATATCACATATATTTGACTATATATATATCACATCACATATATATGACTATATATATCACATCACATATATTTGACTATATATATATCACATATATTTGACTATATATATATCACATCACATATATTTGACTATATATATATATATCACATATATTTGACTGTATATATATATCACATATATTTGACTATATATATATCACATCACATATATTTGACTATATATATATATATCACATATATTTGACTATATATATATATATATCACATCACATATATTTGACTATATATATATATATCACATCACATATATTTGACTATATATATATATATCACATATATTTGACTATATATATATCACATCACATATATATGACTATATATATATCACATCACATATATTTGACTATATATATATCACATATATTTGACTATATATATATCACATCACATATATTTGACTATATATATATATATCACATATATTTGACTATATATATATCACATCACATATATTTGACTATATATATATCACATCACATATATTTGACTACATATATATATATCACATATATTTGACTGTATATATATATCACATATATTTGACTATATATATATCACATCACATATATTTGACTACATATATATATATATCACATATATTTGACTATATATATATATTACATATATTTGACTATATATATATATCACATATATTTGACTGTATATATATCACATCACATATATTTGACTATATATATATCACATCACATATATTTGACTATATATATATCACATCACATATATTTGACTACATATATATATATATATCACATATATTTGACTATATATATATATATTACATATATTTGACTATATATATATGTTTCTTTTAACTCGCATTATGTGTAAAAGTACTCCATTAAATTAAAAATAAATGTAATTTCTATACAATAACTCGGTGACACATGAGTGGGTTATCTTGAACCTTTAATAGACATTAATTACATGATATACATAGTGTTTCATTGAAACAAGAGCGTATCATTCGCAGGAATGGCCTCTTGTACATGAGGAGCGCTTCACCCCTCTCGGCTTCGACTACAGCATTTAGTAGTAATGTAAAATGTGTGTGTGTGTGTGTGTGTGTGTGTGTGTCGGGGCCGATTACAAGGTGAACCTTGTTCAGTTTGACATTCACAGCCAGATGAAGAGGGGCCGATCGGGGCCCGACACACACCGAGGGACATCTAAAGCCATTTTCAACATAATGAGCAAAATTGAAGAAAATAAAAAAAAAGAAGAAGAAAAAGAAGAAGAAGAAGAAATGACAGCATATATACACTTCATTTTGTGGTATATACACATATATACAATATATATATATAAATATAGTAAAATAGATTAAATTACACTGATGTTTTTCCATAAATAACGGCTGGAGAGTAACAGGTTGGATGACACATGAGGTTTAGCTGTTGGAAGCACAGTGAGGTGTGTGTGTGTGTGTGTGTGAGTGTAACCGTGGTCATGTGACCTATCAATTCAACACACTAATAACGGCTGATCAGTGAACGACACACACTCCCCGTCTGTCTGTCTCTCGTTCAAGCTGCCGATGGCAAACACTGAATGGTAAGTCAAGTTAAACACATTTCCCCTCAGCAACAACGTTCTGCCATTTGATTCTGTGACACATGACAATCACACCATGAGGCTTTAAAGTCAACGGAAACACATTAGCAACTCATTCCACATCCATGATGTGACGTGAAAGAGGACATTCAACTCTTACCGTTATTCGCTATTATTGTCGTAACCTTTAGTTTATTAAATAAGGTTTTTAGAGTCTGAAACAATCATTAAATAGTTATTTGACTAGTGGTAAACATCATTTTGATGTGACGTCAGTTGAACAGTGTTTTCAGATAACGTGCAATGATGAATCGCTGCAGAAAATGTATTTTAGTCTCGTTTTCCAAAGCAAGAATCAAAAAAGTATCAAAATGAAGCGAGTTTCAGTTTAAAAAAAGAACAAATATCAGCCAATGGGGTCGGAACAATAATCTTAATTAATAAACTTAACAAGATTATTTTTGTGATGTAATTTTTGCAAAAACCCACTTAATTCTGACACATTTTTCAGTAAATAAGACTTAATATCTTCAGTAAATGCATCTGGATTTAAGAACGTTTAGAGATTCGTGCTGGAAAACAAGACAGAAACACTGAGGAGGAAATTCATTTTTTTGCCATGTAGAACATGAGATGGTGTTGACTTTAAAGCACCCTTCGCAGTCGTCTGGGTTTAAATAAGTTACAGTAAATTCATTCAGCCGTTCCACCTGCCTGAAATCAACAACTACCGATCAATATTTGTTCATTAGTAGATCTATACGACAGGTAAAGGTGACTCAAGTAGTACAGTATAAATGGCATCGTAACAAATGCATTTAAAGCACAGCCAAAATGTGCGAAATTACAGTTTTTTTTCACATGTGCTGAAAAAGAGTAAGTGCTTTTCCACATACAAACACCGATATTTTTGGCAAAGGTGCGAACGGATGTCGAAGACGCGCCTCCGTTCGCTGTTGATGGTGAAATCAGTACGGTTTTGGTTGCGAGTACTAAACCTGAAAACGGTGATAATGCACACGCTCCTGTGCGACGTACCACCGAAACTCAGCTGTACCGGAAGAACAACACAAAAAGGAAAGCAAATCGACAACAAAAACGGAAAAAAAAGAAGCACAACAACACGAGTGGATCACCATCTGTGTGGCCTAACAGCATACTGTACAAAGTTCAGGACATTCTCTCAGAATGGGATGTTTGTCTTTGCTCTGCGCTGAAATTAGAGCAGCTTCTTCTAGTTCTGTTGCAGAGGAAGCGGCTCGGCTCCGCCCTCTTCTGCCTGACGATTAGCGTCGGGACACGCCCACTAGTGACCGTCGGAGTGGTCGTCTGAAGATCCTGCGTTGTGGATCCAGTCCAGGATGATCAAAGTCATGCTGCAGATCATCACTATGATGCCCATGATGAGGAACAACGACGCCTGAGGAGGACGAGAGTGTGATGAGACATACGGTCCTCGACAACACACACAGACCGACAGACAGACACCGATCTCTTACCCCGATCTTCTGGACAGATTTCATGGACTCCTTCTTCACCAGTCTGATGTAGAAGGCCGACGGCAGGATGAAGATGAGCATAGCAGCAGCGGACGCACCTGCAGAGAGACGGAAAATCATTCAATCTCGACTCAAATATGAAATACTTTTATTTCAGATAGACGACACTAATAAAATAACTGAAATGGAAATAAAAATTAATAAAAAGTATACGGTAAAAAAAATATACTTTTTAAATTAGAGTTTAACTGAAATAAAATATAAAAAATTATTCAATTGAAAAACAATTGTTACTTGAAATAAAATAAATGTTAGTTAAAATAAACCAAATTAAGTTTTTAATATTTTATTTCATTTATATAACTTTCAAAAATAATTCATTTTAAATAATAGTTTTTATTCATTTTATTTCAGTTTTAGTTATCTTAGTACTTCAACTTAACAAAAAATAATTTTTTTCTATTGTTTTTCAGTTGTTTATTTTACAATTTTTAAAAAATATTTTTTACAGTATAGTTTTTATTCATTTTTATTCCAGTTTTAGTTATTTTATAACTTCATCTTAAAAATAATAATATGTTTTAGTTTTTATATTTTAAGTGGAAGTACTAAAATAACTAAAACTGAAATAAAAATGAATTAAAAACTACATTGTTAAAAAAAACATTTTTGGTCTAGAAATAAAATAAATGTTAATTGAAATAAAACAAACTCGTTTTATTTCAGATAGTTTTAGAGATAATTTTTCAAAGATGTAACAGTTCTGGAGTGTGTTTTATGCAAGAAAAGTGTTATTTCCCATTTGTTTGCAATTATTTGTGACATTTACTAGCAACATCTGAGTGAAAATTGCTCAAATTGTAGCAAAGTAAATCCTACACAAATCCACACAAAAACATAATAAACAAAAACAAACTAAATTACTAAAACTTCAAAATAATGATAAAAACCAAAATAGTATATAAATGATGCTAAAACGACACAAGCCATGACATCACATCCTGTGTCCACATACCGATGAATCCGAAAATGTCTCTGATGGTGGGAACGAAGATGACGAGGATGTTGACGCAGACCAGCAGGGCGACGGTGATGCAGATGTGACGCGGCCAGCTGAAGTCTTTAGAGGCGCCGAGCAGCTGGTTCACTGAGGTGCGGATCTGAAACATTGAAGAAACATTCGATCAACGCACCTGCAACGTTTATGTGCGTTTCGAGGCCTGTGAATGCGCTGAAATACTCACTGGGAAGAGAACCACGGGCACGGTCAGCGTCACGGCGGTCAGGACGGCGAAACGCACGATCAGAAGCACCAAGTCAAAATTGTAGACCTTGGAGTAAGTGTGGAGGAGCTCGGGTTCAACGGCCTCTGTGAAACACGAAACACAAAACACGCTCTTACTTCAAACACAACCGACTCTGAAGTTGATTTTTTAAATATGTTTATATTTGTATTCATCAGTTACAGTTGTACTTCAAGTTCTAAAATAAAATAAATAAAAACTAAATGGAAATGAGAAATGTTGCCTTAGCAAATAGTATTTACTTATGTTTATCTGGTTTTAGTTGCCCTACTCTGAATGATGAAAAAACATTTTCTGTCAACAAGTTGTGATATAACTTTGTCCAGAACATCAAACAACTCATCCCACAAAAATGTTTATTTTTCCTTCGCCGAGTCTGAGAAATCCCTCCGTTGCGTAACATTTCCTGTCTATCAGCTGAAGCAAACAGCTGAACGTCTCTCACTCTTTCCCAAAACGTACGGAACACACTGGCTCAACGCTGGCCTTCTGCCGGCTCAATCCGGAGCGTTTTAATGGACACACCTCCGTTTAAAACAAACAGCCTCGATGTACATTTTAACTAGGATTTGGACTATCAAATGTGTCGTAACGTGTTTTGGAAGCCGTTCAGGCTCTGATGTGCGTTTTGCTCACCGTTGAAGGTCAGGTATCCGAACAGAGCAGCCAACAGATACATGATAAACATTCCCAGGAACGACACATTTGCAACGTTCTGCATCTTCTTTCGGGAACGACTGCAGATGGAAAGATAGAGAAAGAGTTAGTTTGTACAGGGCGCCTTGACTTAGCTTTTCCATGACTTATTCTGGATTACTATAAACCATTTTACAGAGCTTGATCTCACAAAATTCAACTTCTGTCTTATTTAAAGAGCACTTGTGTTCTAGTAGAGAACATCAAGACACTGTAAAAGGGCATAATAGGTCCTAAATGGTCCTAAACTCACTCTTTGAGCTCCTCATACATGGGCAGGATAGCCGGGTGGCACACAAATGCAAAGGTCAGAATGGGAACCGCATACACAGTCTAAGGCAAAACAATAACGTTAGATCGGGACACTCCTCACACTAAAACACAAATATCTGAATGCAAATATCAGCCTCGTACCTGTGAGTTAAAGACGAAGTACTTGGGTTTGCAGCACTCTTCTTCAGTGGTGTTGACCTGCGGCTGAGAGACGTTCACTGTGATGTTAATGAAGTTCTCGGGTAGTGGACATGGGATCTGGAACTTCTTGTAGATCACCTGAACAAAAGCAGGAGGGAACGTCTCATCAGACTAACAATAGCAGCTCCAGTGACACTCTTGCTTTCATTTGCATGTTTTTTTATATGTTAAACAAGAGAACTTTATGTTCATTTATAGTACTCACCACAATGACGAAGAACACCATGCACAACAAAGAGAAACCGCTAGTGTATCCAAGATAACCTGAAAAGAAACACAAACCACGAAGATCAGCACAAAACACACCACAGACTAACATCAGTCAGTCACGTCATATTTTATATATATCATTTTTTTTAAATTCATTAGTTTATTTTAAATATTTTTTTAATTTATAATTTAACTGTTTAATTATTATTATTATTATATTATCATAAAACATTTATTTATTTTATTCACAATTGATTTATTTATATTTATCACAAAAATGTTACATTTCACCCTAATATATTACATATATATAATTTTTCTAAAATTGTGTTATATTTATTTTTATAATAATTTTATTTATTTATAATTTAACTTTCATAATGCTAATAATAATAAATTATAATTTTATTTATTATTTTAATCATTTTATTTATTAATTTTTAACACAAAAGCGTTTCCCCCTCTTATATATTTGTTCTACAATTTTATTTTTATTATTTTTTGATTTATCATTTTGCCATTTTTATAATAATAACAAAAAATATAATAATTCCATTATAATAATATTATTTTAATTTTATTACTCTTTATTATTATCACAAAAAAAATATTTAATTCATACACTAATATTATATATATTATTTATTTATTTCTTAACACAAAAAACCTTTTCCCCTCATATATATATATATATATATATATATATATATATATATATATATTCTCAAAAACTTTATCATTTTACCATTTTTATAATAATAACAACAAAAAATATATATAATAATTATATTTGATTTTATAAAAATTTTATTATTTTATATATAAATATAATTTTTCTATTTAATTTTATAATAATTTTAGGTTGCACTTTATTTTAAGGTGTCCTTGTTACAGTGTAATTATACATGTAAGCATTGAGTAATAATAATAACAATTACAGTCCTTTCTATAGGGATAAGTTTAGGATTAGGGTTAGTTGCGTGTAATTATGCAAAATTTATAGTAATTACTGTAGTAACTACATGAAAAATGTGTCGCAAGGAGATTGTAAAATAAAGCGTTACCTAATTCCCTAATTAATTTTAATCTAATTCATCTGAATTTTCTTTGTGCAAAATATCATTATTTTCTCCTGGGTGAATTCTGGTTTTATGAGTCTCTCTCTTCTGCGAAAACACTTACCCAGGTTTTTAAGCAGCGAGAGCGGCAGTATGATGCTGACGGTGACTATCAGAACCAGGTAATCTCCATTAGTGTACCACGAGCTGCAAAACACACCACAAAGATCGAAATTAGTGCTGAGGAAATGACACGCAGCTGTTCTGCAACATCCTGTTAGAAAACAACACACTGTGAAGGTGTTAGCAGTGTTTCAGTTCTGTCTGGGGCTGTGTTGTTTTGTGCGCAGGGGCCTTTGGGCTCCATACAGGGGTCTGAATCTTTCATGTCAGTGTTTGTTGTATTAGGTCACTGTCACAAAGCTCTCAATCGACGTCTTTGAACAGACGTTCAGACCCCCCCGGCCGGACAGCTGTACAATGAAGCGCTCACACTGTTCTAACCAGCGCTGAAAAACATTCCAGCGCGACAACAACAACAGCAGCCTGTGAAATCTTACTTGTCATTGGTGTCTAAGAAGGCCTTGATGACGATGGGCAGCTCGTACTTCACGATGTAGAGGTAGCTCGCCATTGCTGGGAAGGAAACAGACACTTTAGTGCCTTAAACAAAACCAAACTCAGTGTTATCTGCACGTTCACACTGCTGGTCATACCTCCAAAGTTCTGCATGGTGATAGAGCAGGACGCTGCCAGTTTTCCTGGGATCCCGAAGGCTTTGTACCCCAACTGTTCATACACCAGAGAACCTGGACGGGGAGTCGGAGCGTTAAAACCCACACTTATCACAGATAAAAATAGAAACATTCACAGTATCTCAAAGAGAAGCTAACCTCCTTCATTGGCCGTTTTGAGCAGCAAATGGACAGAGTAGAGAGAGAAAATGGCCACGGCGACCAGCAGAATCCTACAGAAATGAGCAAAAACACCGATCGTAAACACAACAATAAAACAAGCAGCATTTGATTAGATGGTTGAAAGTGTTGCACTTTCATCAAAGATTTCAAAGTTATTTGGTCTTTAATAATGTTCTCAAAACGTTAGCACAAAAACAATATCAATCCATCGATTATAGAACGTTCTTTTTCTGAAATGATTTAGTTGGACGTCCATCTAAAGTTTTTTAAATGTTACCACTTCTTTCGGAATCCCTTAACCATTTAAAGAAATAATTTTAAAAAACAATGTTTTGAACGTTCAGAGAACGTTCTTAGAACATATTTTTGTTAGCTGGGATGCTTTAAGGAAATTAGAAGCTCCTGTTGAGTTTAGATGTTAAACGAGTTGTCTATGTAGACAAGATGACCTCAACTCAAACCTAAAGTTTGCTCGCCCGACAACTGGACATAATGGACTCTCTGTAATGTGTCACGTTACACACACACACACACAAGCAGAGGGAGGTGACTATGGATTAGACCTGATTATATTCTGACACACTCATTCATTCCACTGTCTGCAGCTCACTTGATCCCATTATCACCTGCATGACCTTCAGTAGATTTCCATTTCACATGTCTGGAGCTGATCATCACATCTTTACTATTTACCGCATTCTTTAAGCAAACAGTAAAGCGTTCCCTCGAAGCACTTGGATTAAACCAGCCATGCCCATTTATTTCAATGCATTTTCTGTTTATAACTCAAATTCTGGTTTAAAATCATTGGGATTATATTGTCCACCCTGATTAAATCCCATTTCGGTTAACCAAGGAATCATTCAAGTAATTCTTTGATTGATGATTTGGCATCTGCAGCCTGACTCCGCCTGCATCCATCACTTTTACATAACCAGCGGAAACTGACGCATGGGTTTGTTTGTAAACACTAAGAAGAAGCACGACTTCTATCCGGAATCTGGAGCAAGTTGCTGGACTCATTAACGGTAGTAATTATCCTAATCAGGTAATTAGCAGTCCTGAGGACATTTGTGTACTTACTTTCAGCAACCAGAATTTTGCTAACGCTCCCATGTTTCTGGGAAACATCCAGCTTTTTACAAACATGGTTATGCGAGTGTTACACTTTAACATTATGTGACCGTTAGGTTCTCTGAACACTAGTAGTAACATTTAAAAACCAAATTAGAAAAGTGGGTGGTGACCAGATCTGGTTTCAAGCTCATGCAAATGTACATGCAAATGTTTACAACCGAGGAGTTTCGGCAGTTCTTCGTGCCGCACTACAGAAGCACCTCAATACTCACACAAACATGGCGATGCCAGTATTAGCCATGGCATAGGAAAGTCCCAGTATTCCGCTTCCCATGATGGCATTGCCCAAGTTAAACACTGACATTCCGAACGTAGCCGAGCCTTGGCTCTGAAAAACGAGAACAGCGAGATTTATAATGTGATGTTTAATCTCAGCATCTTAAAGCTCTTAGACCAGATGAACCACTTACATATTCAGCTTCATATTTCTTCTTGCCCAAGTGATGATCGGACAGGAAGTTCTGACTTTCGGCGTCCACGTCAGTGTACTGCAGTCTGTAATCACATCATTGCATTAGATAATGTTTTATTTTATTGAAGGGATGATTTATTAGCTTGTCTAGGTCAAATGAAGCAGGTTTTACCCGTTGAAGGGGACTTTGGTGGGACAGTCCTGATAACTTGTGTATTCGTTGCTGTTGGAACTAGTGCTGTCCATGTCTGGAGCGATGTTAAAACGACTCATCTTTGTATTTGCAGGGGCTTTGCTCATTCTGTAATAAAAACAATGCAATTGTGTCCTTTTTTATATCTATATGTATTAGAAAAGCAGCCAAAAACACCTTTACAAAACAGAAAACAAAAGATGTTCACAGGAAAACTTGCGTTGAAGTCAATGCACGCCCCCGTCCCCCGCGTGTTTTATTTTTTCAAAGGGCGACTTATTAGCTAATAATGGCTTGTCTAGGTGTAATGAAGCATTGAAGGGGACTTTTACTACAGCTGTCCATGTCTGGAGCGTTGTTAAAACAACTCATCTTTGTATTTACAGGGGCTTTGTTCAGTCTGTAATTAAAACAATGAAATAGTCTCCTTATTTTGTAAGAATTTAGGGTTAGCTTGAACATTGTGGGGTTGGGATCCCACCAATGAGGCTTTAAATTGGGTTTTTTTAGTAAGAAATTCTCAGGTAACTGGTTTGACTGATATTGTTTAGCAACATTCACACTTATCCATGCTGTTTTGGTTATAGCTTCTTTAAATATTAGACCTGCACCCAATCAACACCTTTGCAAAACAGAAACACTCATCTTGTGTCCCCGTCAATCGTGAAATGCGCGTGTCCGTTAGCGGAGCCGCGCCTTAAGACATCGCCGCAACCGAGCATCAGGTCATGTGACCCACCAGAGCTGAGCGCACAACGAGTGGAAAATTACAAACCGGCACCGACAACAGATCAGCACGCGCTGCGTCCGCCGCATCGTCATCAACTATTAATACCGACGTCTGATCAGTCTCTATTTGTATAGTTGGAACAATATGATTAAACAACACAACTAAAATTAATCCCGGTCTCGTTTAACGTATTTTAACACATTCTGATGACCGTGGAAGAGAGATTAAAATGTTGATTTTCCATTTAAACTCCCAAACCCTACGAATAATCATATAAGGTTAAAAATAATAATGATAAAAAATTATGCAGATGCTCGGTGTGAAGCAGACGCCCCCGCGTTTTTCCATCATCACGTTAAATTAAACGACATGACCAAAAAAAATAAAGAAATAAATAAAGTCATTTAATATATGCAGCCGTTGACAGAGTTAATATAAAATATTAATATTTAAGTTCACTGGTGTTGCGCCAGTCTCCGTGAGTTTGATGAAAGAATGAATTAAACGGATGTAGAGAAGCTGATGAAACACGAATGAGTCACGCCGCAAAAATCAACCAAACCAGAGCAAAAATGATTAAAACGATCAAAAAAACGTTGGAATCTGGTTATAAAAGAGCGAAATAAATCGGAGAATCGTGAAACAAAATGATTTCAAGCCGGTATGAATTCTTACCTTATTAATTAAAGAAGAAAAATCCGTTTCTTCAGCTCCGGTTTGAATGGAAAATAGAAATGACCAAACCCTCCCAGTCGTGAAGAATGTCCCAGTGATCAATTACAGAACCGATATCGATTGATCCTTCAGAAATGTACCGTAATAGATAACGAATAAATATTAATTGATCATAAATATTGTATAAATACTGTAAACACTACAATTTGTAATACTAATATTAATCTTAATGTTGAAGATTAACGGAGATGTCCTCTGGGCGCGTCCGGTATCACTGTCGTGTTCTGATGCTGCTGAATGACGGTTTATATTGCGTTGCATCAGCCGGTGGGCGGAGCCTCTGACGTGGATTGTATACAAACACCGGGCAGCCTGACCCAGAGACTGGAGTGAATCCGTTTCCATGAATCCATGGATTCGAATTTACTGAATAAACCTTTGATATCACAATTGTTTCTCCTAGATAAAACAAAGGTTTTTACAGCCATGCTGTAGAAGTTCTTAAAAAAAAAAACATTTTCTTAGTGTGAAGAACATTTAAACAATCTAAAGAGGCTTTTCTGCAATGGAAATGTTAAAAATTCTTCATGGAAACACAGAAGAACTCAGTAATCTCACATTACAATCAAATTTTGCTCAATATCATCTCTGTGAGTCCACATTCATGACATTCCTCTCGACGCTGACGTGTCAGTGTTTCTCAACAGACAGAAATTACACTAAATGGAGCGAAAAGAAGCACTTTTATAGTTTAAGGCATCTCTGAGATAAGTTTGAAAGAATTATAAAATATTTAAATCCCATGAGCAACTATAAAATATTCTTAATATTCTGGAGAATGACTTCAATTCTCTGGATTTCTGAATGAAATGTGATCTAAACATGACTTCAGAGAAACCACACAGCCCACGGCCTACATTACATGAGCAGAAATATCTGCTCAGCTCAGGGTCTTTGTCTCAGACGTTCCTGTGTGACGAATACACATATGTATTTTATTAGCCATACCTCTTTTAATATATTTTCTGTGTACTGAGACCTCTCTGTGGGAGTCAATAAGATCATGAGACCACATGACTATGATGGAACAATAGGAAGATCTCACAAAAAGAGGAACTTCTGAGATGACGTTAGACACAATGACAGATTAAACAAGTCGGGAATGAGAGCGCCCCGTGCTGCTTTGGGTCACTGCAGACAAGGGCAATGAGTTGAGTTTGTTGTTTCAATCCCAGCATTACTTAAACGAATCACTCGCCTGACCACCTTCACACAGAAGTTCCTCGTCACCCCCCGATCGGCCAAATCCCCCAGTGGAAGTGGACTCCGGTCTACAGTGATTTACCCTCGGATTAAAGGCCACTGCAGCCTCTGAGCTGGAGTTCACAAAAGAACACGGATGCTGGAATGTCTGACCTATTGAAACAGGCCGTGGGGCCCCAGGCGACGCCCCGACTCCATAGGTAAGACTGGATCAACAAAAGCATTTTTCTGTCTCCACACTGTGTGAAAAATGGATGGAAGAAATCCCAGCTCTGACTCTGAAACAATAGCATCCATTGAGAAATGACATGCATTAGTACAAAATATGAGTTGCATTTACAGTTACATTTCCAATTCATTCAGATCATAGCTTTTCAAATGTGAATCCATTGGAATTATCAGGATTTCCAAATGAATGGTCTCTGAAATGTGGTCAAAAAACGTTCATTGAATTGCACTAAAAACAACCCAGCGGTTGGGTTAAATGTTTGCCCAAAATGCTGGTTAGTTTTATTTAACTCAACGATTGTTTCAAAATAACTATATGTCTTGGTTAAAATGAACCCAAAATAGGTTGCAAATTAAAAATCAGACACACTAGAGGCAACAATAATAATCAAAAGGTGAACATTTATTAATAAGCAATTTAATAAATGATCATTATTAATTTAACTTATTAATAAATGTTCATTTACAACATTTTTGGGTTCATTTTAAGCAAGCAATAGAGTAGTTGAGTTAAATAAAACTACACAGCAGACTGGGCAAACATTTAACCCAACCACTGGGTCAAAACAACCCAATTGCTGGTTTTGTCCATTTTCAACTTGGGTTGTTTTTAACCCAGCATTTTTTTTTAGAGTGACCTGATCATTAATAATGCATTAGAAATGTATGTGAGCCATTTTGTATGAGAGTTATCTAAAAAAAGATACACACGTTTGCATCCACAGTCATATTTTACAGTGTTTATTCACTGCAGAACAGGTCAGTAGAGATTTCCAATTCATTCATTCACATAATACCAATTCATTGTGAATACCAACATTTCTCAAGTATTGATTTTCTCAAAATGTTCATGTTCTTCACTGAAGAAATACTTTCATTAAAAATACAGAAGAAAAATGGCCTCTTTTTCTTCTACTGTTGGGAATGACCTCGCATTTACTCATTTACTCACCCTCATGTCAATCCAAACCTGACTTTCGTTCTCCTGTGGAACACAAAATATTTTTGGGGTGAGATTTTTAAAGTGTTGAAAACTACATGATGATTTTTCTCTTTAGGGGAGGCATGTGAGTATGCATCTTTGAGAAAAATCAAATGTTATCTAAATGTTCTCTGGCATCTCATCAGTCCAAAGAATATTTTTCCCAGTAGAGCATCAGAACATTCTGGAAAGTTTACTGCAAACTTGAGATGGGCAGCAATGTTTTTTCTTCTGGAAAGCTGTGCTTTTCTCTCTGATAACCTCCCACGAACACTCTTCTGGCCAGTGTTTTTCTTATGCTAGACTGGCGTCATCATGTGTCGGGATCTCTTAATATGGGCAGATCTTTTGCTGTCACCCTATGGTTCTGTGTCACCTGTTGGAGGTTTTTACAGTTTAGCATCACACCGATCTTTGTAGGATGTCCTGTCCCATGGAGAGGTATAGTGGTGCTGAATTTCTTCCTTTGGTAAACTATCTGCCTGACCGTGGACTACCAGAGGCCCAAGAAATCCTTTTGCAAACCCTTCCCAGCCTTCTGAACCGGTTCACCTCTGAGCTGAAAAAAGCAGGTAACTGAAATGTTTAGTGTGTGAAAGGGCAAACTAAACCCATGGCTTTTTCTGAGCTGCAGCCATAAATTAAACATCTTGTTCTGTAAATACTTGAGGGAGGCACTGTTTACTCGTTCGTTCAGGTAGGTTTTTGCTCGACTTCTTTTATTAGACTTTTAGCCCGAATTATCTACCTTTAACTAGAGTTTAAATCCGGGAAACGTCCATTATCAGTCTTCATCATCTATCGTCTGCGTGGCGAATGGCTTGGAATCTCTTCCAGGTACAGTTCTGAAACCCGACTGAAATGAAAAGAAAATTAAAATGTAAGAAGAAGGTTCTGGAGAATTTCTGCGTATGTCATGGTTTTCAGAGCACGGGGGTCCGTGAGAGAGAAGACATCCCGCCGGTCCCCTGCAGAGCAGGGCAGAGGTCGGCTCATCTTCCCCCGGCTCCTGGCGCACTCTTATATAATCATTTTATCCCCTCGAATTAAACAAACAGCCGCCTGCTGTCCGCACTCATGGGAACCTGCGGAGAGTCCAACACGGAGCTCACGCTATGCACATCACTTCAACAGCAAAATGCCTCATAATAATAGGCCTGCTGAGGCCACCAGCGCTGGAAATCTGTCAGACTGATATTATGACATAAAATCGATGATCTGCGAGTATTGCCATTGAAGGTTCCTTGAAGCTTTTTTCCATGTTCAACTCTCTTTTGTGAGTAATGTTGCTGTTTGAGAATGAAAAACGTTTGCGAAATTCTGAACTCCCCGAAAGGCCTCCGTTGTAGTTTCGAGGTTTCTTACGTCACAACATTCCTCATGTAAATAATTCCCGCTCAAGGCATATGCAGAATAAAGGGGCGGGGCCTGGTTGAGTTATGGTAAGGGGCGGAACATTTTACAAACCCCAATCACAACACACCGCTCCAGCCGACCAATCAGATCACATTGTGCTTCTCAGAAGGAGGGGCTTCACAGAGACAGGAACTAAACAGAGCGTTACTGACAGACTGGGAAGAGAGGAGCTGCAACAAATGCTGGAACCAAATGCTTCTTCTGGGCATTGCTGCGAAAACTCCCTTTTGGAAATTATTTTTAAGAGTGTATATGTAATTTACACCACAAACATCAAATATCACAGGCAATACTCACAAAAATGGCTCCTGACTAAAGTCATGATTACAAAAACTTCTTGAGAAGTAGGGCGGTGGGACGTTATACCAGGAAGATGACACATCCTCTCAGTCATGGACTCCCATTAATCGTCAGCACTATCATCACGTCTGTTGGTGTTATCATGTTTCAGATGTGTACAGCTGTGGCAGGAGGCTTTAGTGTGTTTCTGACAGAGTTATCGGACCGGAAAACAAACGCTCTCGACACAGACGGGAAGTGAAATGTAACCGCGTAAATACGTGCGTTTCTCGAGGATGCAAACTTTCTCTGAACCTGGTTACTAGTGTGTGTTTGTGTGTTTCTGAACACCTGCAAGCCAAGTTCACAGTAAGATGAGATTTGAAATATATTTAGGTCAATGGGTTATAGGAGGTTAGCAGAACTGCAGAGTTTAACATCTGCGATGCTCACAATCTCACCATCAGCAACTGTGACAGTACACTCTAAAAACGCTGGGTTAAAAACAACCCAAGTTGGGTAGAAAATGGACAAACCCAGCGATTGGGTTAAATGTTTGCCTAACGTGCGGGCGGTTTTATTTAACTCAACTATTGTTTAAAAACGACTACATGTCTGGGTTAAAATGAACCCAAAATAGGTTGGAAATTAAAAATCAGACACATAATTGAGATAATAATAATCAAAAAGTGAACATTTATTAATGAGCAATTAAACATATTAATAAATGTTAATTTCCAGCATATTTTGGGGTCATTTTAAGCAAGAAAAACAGTATTTTTTTAAAATAAAACTACCCAGCAGGATGGACAAACATTTAACCCTACAGTTAAAACAACCCAATTGCTGGGTTTGTCCATTTTCAACCCAACTTGGGTTGTTTTTAACCCAACTTTATTTGTGTGTATAAATTTCAATGTGGAAATGCATTAAACCTGATGCTGGTCTGACTGGAGGACTAAAGTTATGCTTGTAGTATAATGTATATTCACCAACAAAACTAAACCAGCATCAAAATATCAAACCAACACACAAAACATATACTACATACCAGCCTTCCTGTAACTGTACAACAAGGTCACTGTAAGCCCTAATATGTTTTTAAAAAATTGAGGTAATTTTAAGTCAAAAGCTCAAAGATGAATTATTTCAGCTTTATTCCAATTAAAAGAAATGTTTTTAATAGTTTCACTTAATGATAATAACCCTGGTCCCAGTGAAGTACATCACCAGCACCAACGGCCAGGATGTAACCACAATGCGCCATGACATAAATCCAGGGAATTTTCCAGATGAACAGCAGAAATTAGCCGGGGAGGAATACGGGCATCTTTTGATATGAAGCTTTGGACCTGTAATCCTCTTACAGCTGAAAGAGCTCTGAATTCCTGGACCCGCAGGAGTAGCTGAGACGAACCTCTAAACGCCATCAAAACTTTCCATTAATATTGTAAAAGACAACTCGGACCCAAAGCGTATGAACCCGCTGACTTCTAGAGTTTGTGTCGGCAGAGAGCTGGGGAACGGGATTACAGAAAGAATCAGAGATCGGGATTCCTGGATAAACTGTCCTGACTGGCACTATATGGCATAATAAAACAGATGCCATCATAATATGCTGCAATGAGATTGTTGTATAACAGGGATGGAGGTGATTTAATCGCCACGCCAAACATCTAAAGCACATTCCCTAAACTCCCACAGGAAATACGGTCTGAATATGGTTATAAAATACAGTATCTATCAACATAACTTGAACAGTAATGTTACAATTTCCTGTGCAGGACCATTGGGGGTTAAAGAGAAGGAAGTGACAGGAAGAACAACACATGCCAATGTTCTGTCTCACACAATTACATCATACTATTGACCAAACGTCGCGGTCATTACCATACAGTCTACAGAATGCAGCGTCCCCTTTTTCAGTGGCTCTGGTTCCGGAAGTATTTTTTACAATAATTTCTCCCAAAGGGATTTAAAAAAAAAAAGAAGAAGTATTTGTTAAAGAGTAATAAGCCATGAACCGAGCCAATCAGCTGTGAGGTGAATCACAACACATGAAATGTTATCAGCTTGACTTGAATTTCTTTTGTTCATACAATTAAATTATTTGTACAAGTTACTCAATATAGTTGCGTGGAACCACTTGACGCTGCTTTTTTAAGTACATCCAACAATTCATTTTTTAGTGTATTTGTTATCACAATATACAAATGTTTAAGTCTTTTAGGAGCGTGGAGATTGAGATTGACTCGATTACGTCATTCGTAGTGCCTCATCGGAGTGGGCGGAGCTAACGAGCGCATTTTGCTTGTGGTGACTCTCCGATTGGCGATTTTCTCAACAGAATCATGGGTAATGTAGTTTTTCATCAGGAATTCCGCTATTAAACACTATTGTTTTAAAAATAAGCTGAAGTAATGTGGGCTGACGGCTTCAATAGAAGCAAATACCATTGATTAACAACCTCGTAGCTCACAGTCGGTCTGTCTTTAAAGGTTTATAAGTTATCGTTTAAAGTCAATTTCCCTATAGAGCAAATGAATGGAGTTTTTGCGCTCTAATCCATTCCCACTCTGAACCGTCAGTCAGCCTGAGAGAACTGAACCGCTTTTCCTCCTCATATTGTTGCAGCTCCTCTCTTCACAGTCTGTCAGTAACGCTCTGTTTAGTTCCTGTCTCTATGAAGCCCCTCCTTCTGAAAAGCTCAAAGTGCTCTGATTGGTCGGCTGGAGCAGTGTGTTGTGATTGGTCAAGTGCTTTGAGTGTGTTTGGGAAATGTCAGCACTGGAACTGGAAATAAACTAAAACTAAATCTGAAATAAAAAATTAACCAAAATTGCAACATTTAAATAATAAAAAAGACAAAAGCACATAATAAAATGGCTAAAATGAAGCTAAAATAAACATGAAAACTTAAAATAAATATCACTTTCCCGCCAGAACACACTCGATCAGCTGGACTGAGTGGCAAAAGAACCCGCTGCATGACTGGATTTAATAGGGGAAACTGCGAAAACACGAGTAAAACAAACGATTACACTAATTGTTGGGGTTGAAAGTGTTCCTTATAACATGTCGAATAATATAAATACACTATAGTTATGTCTAAATCGGAGTGACCACTTCTATCAGTGTTATATATCTCGTCCAGCCCTAAAACTAGTATAGTTTTTGTCAGTGTTTATTTAAAAACACCCAGTTATGCAGAACATAAGATGGTAAATATTTCAATGATGAGTTGTCAACACAATATAAAAGAATACAATAGGGTAGGGTATGATTTTACCCCAAAGTCCAACATTCTGACACACAATGATAACTGCAAATCCATGTTTCTCTGCCTGGAGTCCAGATGTTTCTGTGAATTCCAGCGATCGCAGATTTTGTGTCTGTAAAAACATACCTCAGATTTTGTGTCGAATCTATTTGCACAGTCAGTCACGAAGCTCTTTCACACTTTGGATGTTTTGTGTGTTTTTCGCGGCATTCGCGCTGAAAACCAATGCTGCCACTCAGTCTTCTAACATACCCTCTATACAAAATAGAAATAAAAATAAACTAAAAACTTGAATACACTGTATACAACTCACTGAGATTTATCAAGTAGCTCTTGTTTTCCAAAGGCTACTTGTAGTATTTTATCTAAAATGTGTTTGTTTCTGAACTGTGTCATTTATCTTTGTGCACAAGGACAAAACAAGATTGGCGTCATCAGCGAATAAATGTGACATCCTAATGACCCAGGTGCTGCTCACACAGATAAAAAGGGCTGTGTTTCATTTTCATCTGAATCACATGACAGCGCAGCTCAGCCCATCCCGCCCTTCCCAATGCAATTGGGAAATTTCCATTCCCTGCTTTGCTTTCCTCAAGGTTACGTTCGCAGCGATCCTGCGAGCGTCTTTCTGCCCCTTGATGTTTTTATAATTCAATGATCACCAATGGTCCGAAAGCAGACATGATGTTACTATCCTGTTCCCTTCGTAAATGTAAGAAAAACGCTCACACTGGGTCACACTTAAGCCTATTATACAGGACTGTGTGGATTAACTGTGTCTCTCTTCCTGTTAAATGAGGCCAAAGACATGAACGCCTTGATCAGATGCTTACTGTGACATTAAGTGACGGCTTGATTAGGATTCATCCCGCCTGTATCTCGCAGTCTCATTCTGGGAATCAGAGCAGCGAGTGGAAGCAGAGATCATGCTCATTTAAAGGAACAGTTCACCTAAAAATTAAAAAAACATTGTCATCATTTACTCAAACTCTCCATACAGTTAAAGAATAAACAAAAGCACAAAAAAGGGCAAATTCTTATACTTTCACATTAATATATTAATGGCCAGTTCACACCAAGGACGATAACTATAATGATAGAAGTAAAAAAGAAACTATAATTATAAAAGTCCACATCGCAACTATAATTATAATGGCATAGAGGAACAATTTCATTGGAATCAATTTGAGAATAATTTTGGTCCAGGTGATGAACAATAAAAACACTGACAGCCAATCAGAATCTGAGCTCAAGCATTTAAAGCGGCAGACGGCAAAACTTAATAATAAACGGAGCGATAACGATGTAGAGTACTATGAATGTTCGGAGGCAAGCAATATTAATTCTCATTCATTTTGTTCCGTTCTCTGCTTGTTGATGTCGTTGTACAGTGAGAATATTGAGACAATTGGTCAGGGTTGTGTTTGTCCCGCCCCTCCTCCACTCTGATTGGACGGCTGGCTAAAAAGTGACATTGATGAGCGCAGCGTTTTACTCAAAATTGTTCAATTCTTCAACTCGAGGCGACCGGTAAAAAACACTGAGCGCTCAGCGCTTTAGCGTGAAAAAGACGCCTTGTTACGCACCTGGTGTTTAAAAAACAATTGAAAACAATTGGAAAAGTACGCTAGCCGTAGGAAAAAAATGCTTTGGTGGACACACGGCCTTATATTTCAAATCTTCTGAAGCCACATAATAGGGTTATACTTAACTAAAATTAAAACCATAAATAACATTTTCGTCACTTGAAATTAAACTTAAACGTATTTTATTTCAGCTAGTTGCCAAGGCAAGATTACTCATTTATATTTCATATCAACTTGGTACTAAAATAATTAAATCTAAAATTGAAATAAAAATTAATAAAAAAATCTATATAGACGTTTAAAGAAAAACTATTAAAAAATGACTAAAACTTTAACTAAAATGAAAACAGAAAATGCAAAAATAAAAAATTATTTAAAATATGAATGTTAATCATTAAATTTCATGTGCGTTGGAGCATGTTGGTGTTCAAACTGACGTCAAACGTAATGAGTTTACAAAGGCAAGTTCAATCAAACAGAAGATACAATAACACATCAATTACTTGTATTACTTTTCGTGATACAATAACACTTCAATTACTTGTATAAACAAACAAAACAACAATAACAGTTATAAAATCTGTCAATTTGACAATTACATTAAATTCGGTTGCAGTTCGTAAGAACGTCCTGGGTAATATAAGATAACCACAGGGTTAGTACGGTTATTACGCAATTACTATAATAAGTACATAGTATGTTCACGAGGAACAGGACTGTAAAATAAAGTGCTACCCAAATTTCTAATATTGTCCCAGGAGAAAATTGTCCATTAACGTCATTTCTGAATAAAAACGTTGCCTAATAATACAAATATGCATAAAATAATGGTCATACTGGACCACGACCTTCAAATGTTCCAGACAATTTTCGGTAGGCAATAATTAATTAAAGACAGTTATTTTATGTTCTGGGACAGTTTGTGATCATAGAAGAATGAGGCGTTGGTCTCAATTACCAAAAACAACATACCAAATACGTACACCTGGAGTGTAAAAGTATGTGATGTTCCTCCATGTTAACAATAAACCCAAACAAATATTACATTCTGTACATCCAGATGCGTTTTTGACGTGATAGCTGCTCATAGTTGCTGCTGGAACAAAGGAAAATGTTGTGAGTGTTTCAGGACAACGCAGTCATTTTCAGGGTTGGGGAGTAACGAAATACAAGTAACTTACGCATTTAAAATACAAAATTTGAATAACTGTATTTCATAACAGTTACATTTTAAATGGGTGGTAATCAGATTACAGTTACATCTGAAAAGTGTTTTAGATTGCCAAAGTGATTACTTTGAGTTTTAATGTCATTTAAACAGCGATTGGTGATTCTCTGACTCTGACCGTCTGAAAAAGAGGAGTTCAGTTTCATCAACATTTTAATACTTTTAAGAAGGATCATAAAAATGTTGTTATTTTTATTTAGTTCTGTCCTGAACAAGACAAAATGACTGAATTTATAAAAAAAAAACTTGTCCAACTGTCAACTGAACTGTCCTGTCATGACCTGATGATCCACGACTGTTTTCATGTTTTGTGAGTCATTTTATAATTCACTCGTCACTGTGACTTTTTCTCACAAATTGTTTTTTCCCTCACAATTGTGAGTTTGCATTTCACAATTCTGACTTCTGACAGTCAGAATTGCAAGATTTAAACTCAAAATTGCAAGTTATAAAGTCAGAATTGGGAGATATAAACATGCAATACTGACTTTTTTTCTTGCAATTGGGAATTTAGTATGCGAGTTAAATGTCATAATTTTGACATTTCTCAATATTGTGAGTTTATATCTCATAATTCTGACTTTTCTCAATATTGTGAGTTTATATCTCATAATTCTGACTTTTCTGAATATTGTGAGTTTATCATAATTCTGACTTTTCTCAATATTGCGAGTTTATTTCTCATAATTCTGACTTTATAACTTGCAATTGAAACTTTATATCACGCAATTCTGAGGGAAAAAGTCAGAATTGTGAGAGCAAAACTTGCAATGACCTTTTTTGTGTTTGTTCCACACTTATTAGTATTCTAAAGTATTTAGATTAAGTTACTAAACTTGAGTAATGTAACAAAATACATCATAAATGACTTTTTAAAGCATGTATTTTCTAATCTGTAGTGAAATACATTTTAAAAGTAACCTACCCAGCCCTGGTCATTTTGCACTTGACTGTTAGATGTTTGATTCATGCGTTTCATGCACAGGTGCGAAGTGAGGGGTATAACCCTGTAGCTCAGGTGCGAGTTATTGACACGATTCTCTAATCAGAGGTTAGAGAAACTCAGAGAGGTGTATAGTCATAGATCACGTACATGGAAAGACATAATCCACAGGTCTAGATGAGGAGAGGTGTGCTTTTACTTTACTAAGGGATCAGACTTAAGAATAATTATTCTTTTTTGTATAAAGTGCTTTCAGGGTACTCACATAAATATATAACAAACAGCATAAAAAAGCATACAAATAATAAAAGCAATATGCCTAAAAAGAAAGTAACATTACAACAAAAAAAAAAACTTACATTAAAGGGGGAACTTGAACCATTGTAGACTTAAAGGTGGACTGTTTTCATTTGAGACAGTAACTAAGCAACCACCCAGAACACCGTAGAAACCGCATAGAAACGCCCTGGCAACGACGATCAACAATATATACAGCCCTGGTTTCACACACAGATTGTTCATTGACATTATTCACAGCAGCGGGTTGTAGGCTACTATTATTTAATGAGTTTATCTATGTCTTTTTACATTGTTTTGCAGACGAAATTAACCTATAAGTGATCCATAACTAGCTTTTTAAAGCGGAGGTCATTTTGAAAACACAGCCTTCCCTCACAGCTTCGCTCTCATTCATGTCATGGCGCTGCTACACTATATGCGATAATTACTCAGCAACTGTACAAGTTTTGGTAACTTACAGAGACGGAGATGTGATCTAGGATGTAGATGTAGGTCACCGTCTTCCAGTTGCTCCCATCACTTTTGAGGTCATTGAATCGCGCGCTGTCGGTTAATCGCGATTTGGCGCGCTTCTATATGACTGACTTGTGTCTCGTCGACTTCGACGACGCCATCTTTGATATTTACTTCAGTCTATGTTAATATTTACACTGTTTTATAAATAAGTTAGATCTTATTGTGAACTATTCATCAGTGGTGGACGAAGTACACAAGTACCTAGTAAAAGTACAGATACCTTAAAATATTACTCTAGTAAAAATATTCCATTTCAACTTTACTTGAATAATGTACTTGATTTTTAATGTACCTAAGTATTAAAAGTAAAAAGTACTTACTGATGAATGTTTATTTTGCTATTTCATATCCTACTACTCAAAATAGGTATTGTATTATGTTTAAAAAAAAATTGACCTCATAATTTTTAATCAAAATTGCCTTAAATGGATCTTCCAGTGAAAATAACAGACTTCTCCATGTCGTATGAAGGACTTTTTCTAAATCGCGCTCCTTTAAGCTTGTGTTCATCTCAACTTTTCTCAAAATCCAGTCATTTTAAAATAAACTCTGTTTCACCATACTGAAAAGACCTACTTTTGTTTCAAATATGGTTGCCAATCCCAAACACAATGTGAATGCAGGCATATATACCGGAAAAAATGGTAACCTAAAAGTGATAAGCCAAAAATATTATTTAATATTGCTGAATCAACCTAAATATATTAATCTATACCAATAAAATTAATGTTTATGGGTTAAATCAAGTAAAAAATAGTAAGTAATAAACCTTTAAGGTAACAATCATCACAGTAGGCCTGTAGCATGGTGAATTTTGCACCAGCAAGAACAAAAATAAATAAATAAATCAAATTGTAAACTATCTAAATATCCACTACAAATATGAAGCTCAAAGTACAAAATAGTAATTAAACAGATCCATGTTGAAATCACATTCAGCTTCATTCAAAAGCTCCTGCGTCAACCTGACACAACTGTCTGCTGCTCACGTGACCTGTGCTGTTACTCCAGGTGAAGCACTGTTTATGTCCGTTTGAGAGCGTGCGTCAGAAACCCGGATCATAGTTACGTATTTGTAAGTAGAGGGTGTGTGTGTGAGAGAGAGAGCATGACAGTGCAAGCTTCAATCATGCATGATGTTGTTTGGGGTCAAAATCACCTTAGTCATTGCGATCAAAGGGTGATTTAGGATCGTCACGTTACCAAAATTATTTATCATTAGTAAACAAATTTACAGAAATGTATTCATATCACAACATTTCTGCACTGTAAAAAAGAATTGTTGGTTTAACTTAAAAAATAAGTTACCTGGCATGCCTTCAAATTATGAGTTCATTTTAAACAGAAAATTTGAGTTAATACAATTTAATCAGCAAAAACTCAAAATATTATGTTATCTGAACCATATTAATTATTGAAGTTGATTTGACGAAATAAAAAATGTCTTCATAGTTTGGTAAATACGGTTTGGTGAACGGAAACTACATAAAAATATTTCTCCCGTTGCAAACAAAAATCTTATTAAAAAACATTTAATATTATTATTTATTGAAATGCAAAGGTAATAAAATACAACGTATACTGTAAAAAATGACTTTTCAAATAGGTCAGGTCAATAAAATAAAGATTATTGGAGTACATTTTACAAGAAAATGTTATTTCGGTCTTTCTACTTTATGATTTCATGTTTAATTCAATGTTATTGCACATTCAATTTAAAGAAATTCAAATATAGAGATTTTCTATGATGTCAATAACAGCGTCAAAAGCTTCCATGTGGAAAATTCCCTCGATTCTGACAGTTTTGTTTTGTAAATGTCTCTCATATCATTTATCCTCTCTCTGTGTTTATTTAGTGTAGTCCTGGTCATTTTCTTTGAGCTTGCGGACACATGTTCTCGGACACGCCCTGTCAAGGGAGGAAACACCATCCTTACATGACCTCATCGTCTCAACACTATCTACAGCACATTCCCTGTGGATTGGGGATGTGTTGGGCTCATTTGTGCTGTAAATCGAGTTTTTTTTTTTTGTGTTTGTTTGTTTTGTTTTGTTTTAAATTAAGTTAATGTGTGGCAGTCGCACCACAGTGACTCATCAAAAACCTTTAGCATACTCACTGCATAAGCAAACAAACCGATCACAGCGATCATTCCACTTTACTAATAAAAATGCCAACAGACAGGTGTGGTTATACTTTAATCGGGCATCACCTCGGTTCGTTTATGATGATTATAGCATGAATAAAGGTGTTGTGTGATGATAATACAGGTGAACGATGTCTTTTGCAGGTCAAGGTAGGGTTGGGTGCTACTTCTGTTTTTATACGACTTATCCAACAAAGTGCTGTGATTGCTATACTTCAAGAGACTTCCGAACATGAAATGCCACACTTGTGTTGACATGTCCTCCTAAAACATGAAGTTGGCATGGGACACAAAGGCTCATCGTGGTCACTGCTGCTTGTTTAGACAAGTTTCGCAGGACGTCCCAGAGGAATGACCCTGAACGAGGGAGTTGTCAATCCAGACAGTTTTTAATTGGACAAAAATGCGTATGTGTGTGTGCGTTATGAGTCAGCAATATCTCAAAACTTGATTCTATGAGCTCTATAATGCTGACTTTACACACTGTTGGGATGCTGAGACATTAGAAATGCACAGAACTGCCATTCTACTGCGTTTGAGCTCTACTAAAGCATCTTTTCTGTGATGATGAACAACGTTCACAGACAATCCTGCTGCTTTTCTGTGTATACTACTGATATTAATCAACATTACAGACAAAAAAAACACCTCAGGGCTCATTTGAAGATGGAATGAAAGACATTCTTTTCATTCTTAGAACTTTCTCGCTCACATTCTCTTCCTGGTAAATGTTTAACTTTTCAACAACCCAAAGCAGGCACACCTTTACATTCCTCGAAATATTGAAATGTAGCGCGTTTTCACTCAAGTACTCTTTAAAGAACTTGCGTCTCATGTGACATGTAGATCACATCGCAGATTATTATTACATACTCTATATTGTGCAGTTTATGTGTTGAATGTGTTTATTGTGTACTGTGTGCCGGATTAACGCAGTCAAATTCCTCAAACGGACATGAAGAAAGTCTCTGAAATGTAGTTTCCCATGTGACTGGGTTTTGTTGGGGCGAAAAGAAACGCAGAAAAAGCTGTAGATCTCACTGACACGAGTTGCTTGTTCGGTAAAATGATTGATTACTGTAAAGCTGATTTGACACAATTTGCATTGTAAAAAGCGCTATATAAATAAAGGTGACTGGACTTGTATTGTGATTTCATTACATGCATGTAAAAAAAACATTATATTTCACACTACGTTTATTTAAATATTTTAAATAAAATTTTGTATTTAATAAAATTTTAGTTATGTATTTTATGTTATGTATAACTTATATAAATGTGTGTATGTGTATATAAATATATATATATATATATATATATATATATATATATATATAACATACTTAAAAACAACATAATATTCATTTATATTCATTATAAATAATGTATAATCTAAGCATTTAATCCAGGGTAATTAAGATAAAACTAAAGCCATAGAAATATTTTCGTTAGTTGAAATAAAAAAAAATATTTAAACTTATTTTATTTCAGCTAGTGTCCAAATGAAACATTTCTCATTTAATTTCACTTGATGTACTAAAATAACTAAAACTTAAATAAAAATCGATATGGATATATTTAAAATAAAACTTTAACAAAAAATATAATAAAAAAGAAAAAAATATTGATAAAAACTATAATAGTATCCCATATACTAAAACAACATCTGATAATCTGATAATATTATTAAACCTTATAAATCAATCTGAAGATTTCCTGCTCTTTCATGAAAAATGCACATTACACACACAGCAATTCAATTTATACAATAGAAACTGTTTCAAAACAGCTTCTAAACAGGAAAATAACAGAATCAATAGACTTCATCAGATATCAGACAAATTCTGATTGTGTTGTAAAGCAGCTCCAGAAGAGACTGAGATCAGATCAGATTCATCTGATGATGTCAGTGCAGTTAAACCTGTAATATTGCTGGATGTTGAGTGTCTTTTCTCCACTCAAATCAGCATCATTGTACAGTCACCGGCAGAGAGGCGATCGGCCAGATGTGCTTGTGTGGTGGTCTTATGTAACCAGCTGTTGACACGATTCACACTGAGCCTGTGACCTGCATCCTGACTGAGAACACACACACACACACACACACACACACACACTCACACTCATTTGCAGTGCTGCATTAAACATGAGCTTTGGTTCGGAGTCGGTTTGGAGAACATGGACACATCAGCTTTTTATTGCCCTGCAGTTTAAAGGTGTGCTTAAATTACTGAAATATGACTCATCACACACAGTTTTTCCTGTGTTCAAAAAACACTTAACTAATGGCATCAGACATTATATACAAGTCTTCTGATGCTGAGTATATTCTATAAACATAAAAACCTTCTAATATTATATCATATGCGGTAACACAAAATACACTGGGAAAAAGTTATTAGATATTTTAAATAAAATGATCCTTTTAAATAAAATTACAATGCTAGAATTGAATATATATATATATGGACAATTTTATATAGATTAAATATATAATGTATATATTTCATATTATTTTTTTAATCATGTGAGTGAATATCATGAAAACTGTCAAAAAAGACTACATTTAATAATAAAATAATATATATATATATACATAAAATAATATATATATATGTGTGTGTGTGTATATATTATCTCATGCTTATAATTATGTATTATATTTTTTTTTCTGGGTGGTTGGCACCTTACTATATTATATTTTATATATAATTATATACATAATTATTTTTAAGACTATTAATGATAATAATAATAAATGTGCATAAATCATTATATGTAATATATATCATATCATTTTGATATTTATGTGACTTTAAAGTAATATAAATATATTTATTTATACTAGAACACATTTATGAATGTTTTACATTATTTCTGTTCTCATTAGCATATTTTATGCATTTCATCATGACAACAGAACTACGGTAACACTTTCTCCATCAGAGAAAACACAAAGAAGGACCTCGTTTCACATTTCTTTATTTTTCATGTTACATAATATGGAAACAGCTTCAGCGATACAAAAATCCCCCAGTGACGTGGCAGCTCACGATTGGTCGAGCCGCCGGAGGATGGCAGTTTGTGAGCGGACGAGGTTTCGCCTCATTTCTCACGACTGTTGATCTACAGCCAGAGAAATACTGGGATACGGAGTTCATTTCACATTCCCAAAATACATGTAAACTGTTACAGTTCGTACATTCAAAGACAATTTTAATCGTCACAGTTTTCCCTGAAGGAAGCGTCAGGCACAGAGCTGTAGTAAACACGCTTACAGTCGACATGTCAACTTTAACTGATGGGACCGAATGGTCATGTCAACTTTAAAACACGTGTATAACTCGCTCTCACCAACACGTCTGATATGCAGTTTGCAGCGGTAAACAGTGGAAGACAAATACTGCTGATGGTTTTCAAATGTTAAATGTGACCAAACGTTCATCTGCGAGTCTCTCTGTACCATTTTGGCTGCTAACTAATCAAGTAACATACAAAAAAAAAAAAAAACACGCAACTCCATTTTCAGTTCGTCATAAAAACTGGAGAAGGAACAATAGAAATACAATGGCTTTTCTACAAATTTACAAAAGAAAAAAAAGACATGATGGCACCAACATCTAAAATATAATACTAAAACTCTACTGGTGAACATCTGATGTTTCGTCCCTTCCAGTGTCCATCAATGACCCGAAAAAAAACGCTATTTACAAACCATATACAATGTCCAAAAAGACCATGTTTGTGATTTAAAACATGCAAAAATATCATACCATTTCATTTGAAATATCTGCTTTATGAGTAAGTAGATCACCAAAGGATCTTTAAATATCGTCCACTTTGGCTGAACCGGCGCACACAGAGACCCGTTTCAGCACGCCGCCGTCTCGCTTCTGTAAACGGCGTCGTTTTTCTCCAGCAAGGCAGTGTAGTCAGAGAGCGAAGGCACGAAAGAGGACCTGTTATGCCGTTTCACAAAGTCCTGATGTCGTTTTTGGGCTCTACTAGAACACGTTTTCCTCGTTCTCCATCGTTGTTGTGGATTGTGACGTGCTCGTTCCCGGATGAAAACTCAAGACTACAATGGAGGCGTTTCAGGGAGTTCAGAAACAGCGACAGAAGAACTCCCGCTCGAACGGCACACGAAAGAAAAAAAAGCATAATAGGTCCTCTTAAGGTCAGGTCAGGGCCCGCGTGTGACTTAATGACTGTAATTAATGAGTCAAACATCTGCAGATTCTCATAAAAACGCAGTTTGGCGTGGCATCAATCGTCTCAACTGTAGTTGCGATGGAAAAAAAGCACATAGAGCGGACTGAGATTCTTCATGGGACCCAACATTCAGTTCACTCACTGAGTTTAAAGACTTTAAAATCCTCCAAATGAAGAGAATCGAGTCAAAAATCTCAATTTCAGCTGTGAGGATCTGGTTTTATGCAGCAGTTTGAGAGGAAAAAGCAGAGCTTTCGTGGACCGACTGTTCGCGCAACCTCTTCGTTTTGGTACAAAAATTTGATAATTGGACCTTTTCCTCCTCTCAAAGAGGAAATATGATTCAAACGATAATATTTAACAAAAAAAGTTCACTCGAAAATGAAAATCAGCTTTTCCTCACAAAAACGTGACTGGAATTTCATCTCTGAGTGAACTATTCCTTTAAAAAACACAACAAACTAACTATCAGTGACCAATAACGTCAGCTAATGAAGTCAAACGTGATTATGAAAACTTTGTTGGCATGTTTTGATAAAAATCCAGAAGTGCTTATTTGATGAACCCTGCAGCCCAGCTCTCTCTCTCTCCATCTTTCACATTCACGTCACAATGACCGACCGTCTCCTCTATGAGTTCACCTTCACATCTATCTGAGAATCCCGAACGCAGCGATCCGAGTGCTGAGAAAACACACAGGAGAACTTAAAACAACAAGCGAGGGCTGAGAGGGAGAGAGAGGCAGAGGCGCAGAGTTCAGCGGGAACTGAGGGTCCGTGTTGTGAGATGATCTCTGGATGAAGCGGCTTCGGGCGACTGAGGATGGGTTAGTGAGCACCTTTAGAGCCGGGCGGGTTGTGGATCCAGTCCAAGACGATGAGAGACAAACTGCCGATCATGAAGAAGACGCCAACCACCAGGAAAATGGCTGCCTGTTGATGAAATAATAGAATATACACACACATTTATTTATTTTTCTTTCATCTCTTTCTTATAACCATTATCATGATATATATGCAGGGTTGGGGAGTAACGAAATACAAGTAACTTAGTTACGTATTTAAAATACAAAATTTGAGTCACTGTGTTTCATTACAGTTACATTTTAAATGGGTGGTAATCAGATTACAGTTACATCTGAAAAGTGTTTTAGATTACCAAAGTGATTACTTTGAGTTTTAATGTCATTTAAACAGCGATTGGTGATTCTCTGACTCTGACCGTCTGAAAAAGAGGAGTTAAGATTCATGTTTTCCACTGTTTTCATGTTTTGTGAGTCATTTTATAATTCACTCGTCACTGCAACTTTTTAACAACAAATTGTTTTTTCTCCTCACAATTGTGAGTTTGTATTTCACAATTCTGACTTCTTTTTCTCAGAATTGCGAGATTTAAACTCACAATTGCAAGTTATAAAGTCAGAATTGGGAGATATAAACTTGCAATACTAACTTTTTTTCTTGCAATTGTGAATTTAGTATGTGAGTTTATATCTCATCATTCTGACTTTTCTCAATATTGTGAGTTTATATCTCATCATTCTGACTTTTCTCAATATTGCGAGTTTATATCTCATAATTCTGACTTTATAACTCACAATTGCAACTTTATATCACGCAATTCTGAGGGAAAAAGTCAGAATTGAGAGATAAAAACTTGCAATGACCTTTTTTGTGTTTGTTTCACACTTATTAGTATTCCAAAGTATTCTAAAGTATTTAGATTAAGTTACTAAACTTGAGTAATGTAACAAAATACGTTATAAATTACTTTTTAAAGCATGTATTTTGTAATCTGTAGTGAAATACATTTTAAAAGTGACCTACCCAGCCCTGTATATATGTATATATAAATCTGTACTTACAGATATTTTCTGAGGAGATCTGAACGGTATACTCTTGACCAGCCGCAGGTAAAACGCCGCCGGCAGGATGAAGATGAGCATGGTGGCCGCAGACGAACCTACAGGAGGAAGAGCAGGAATCATGAGTGTGTCACAGTTCTTCTCTTCTCAGGTGGGAACAGAGGCAAGTGTCGGCTGGAGAACTACTGACCGATGAAGCCGAAGATGTCTCTGATGGTGGGGACGAAGATCACCAGGAGGTTGTTGAAGACCAGTATGGCAGCAGCGATGAGGAAGTGTCGTATCCAGCTGAACTGTTTTCCTGCGAAACACAGCGTGGTGACTGACGAACGAATCTGCAAACGAACAAAACAAACAAATCATTAGAACAAGATACTTTACACATTCTTTTCACACAGTTTATTTTACAATACTGTGAGCAAAAAGAGATAAACTCATTTATATAGCTTAAAATTTGTTTTAAAAAAAACAATTAATATAAAATATAATATAAAAATATATAAATTGTTCAGTAAACATATAAAAATATTTGTACAATATTAATACAAATAATTTAATACAATAAAAAATACATAAATTTATAACATTTAAAAAACATTAACATTAATTTATAACATTAAGTTTTTTTTAAAAAAAGTTTACACAAATATATATATTATGTACATATACATATATATTTAATTATATATATATATATATATTTAAATATAAATAAATAAATATATATATATATATTTTTTTTTTGTTTGTTTTTTTTTATATATATATATATATTTAATTATATAAATATTTTTTGGGGCATTTGTTGTGATAAATATGATACTAGAGAGGGATAATATACATAATATCTATATGCACTGTGGTCAAAAACTCAAAAACCATTAAGAAAAAAACAATCTGAATCTAGCATCTTGAAACGCTAAAGCTGCAAAACAAATTACATTCAGTTCCAGAACAAGCGTCCGCCGGCTTTACAGAGGATTTCAAACAAATGAAAAGAAAACAACTTCGTATATGAACATGATTTTCTATTTAGATTTAATGGAATTCCTTTGAGAACTAATATTACAGTTATGAACTTATTCAAACACTGCACACACACACACACACACACACACACACACACACACACACACACACACACACAGAAGTCTGAATGGACCCCGAGCAGGTGAGTGAATTATCAGAGCGCAGGTCACAGGACCCGAACTGATCCGCTCAGAGCATGAGAACCAGCTCACACTGGGGCAAAGTTCACCACACACACACACACACACACACACACGTGGGCGGAGCCGGAGAGGGATTACCAGTGTAACCGTGTGGTAGAGTTGCATCAGCCAGCAGCAGCAGGAAGCGTCTGACTGACAGAGTTTGACATGGATCACTTTTAGTTCATCTTATACTTTTCTATACACTAGAACTCTTGAAATGTGACTAAATTAAATGTAATTTTCCTGTAAACACACCTGTAATCGCACTGCAAAAACTGATTATCTACATATTCTTAAAGCAAAATACGTTTACCAGAGAAACAAAATTAAGTGAGTTTATACAAGAAAAAAAAAATCTGCCAGGTCAGAAATATAAACTTCATTCAAAAGGAAAATGAGAACATTTTTCTGACCACATTGGCAAATATTTGTAATTGTTTTATGCATAAATTCACATAATTTTCAGAAAACAAGATTTAAATATTTTTGCTTCTCAAATAAATGTATCTTGATTTATTAAAGTTTATGTATTTTACTAAAAAAAAGGACTAAAATGCAATAAAACTATATAACACAAGTTATTAAGTTACAAAAATTCTAATGTATATATATATATATATATATATATATGAAATGTAACAAAATATTAATATGTATAAAAAATAAATATATTAATTAGTAATTAATATTGAAAACAAAATAAAAATTTACTTTTTTTTATTTTTTAACAATAAATTATGAAGGGATGCAGGTAGCAAATATACCTGCAGATGTGAAGTATAACTGCAAAAATAAGTATATGATGTGGGCGGTTGTTATTGTAATAAATCTGATGCTAGACAGGAATAATATACGTAACTTTCTTTAGTAGCAACATGTGAGACAGAGTTGATTAATGGAGTTCTCAGTGACGCTTTAATAACGGTTCGTCTGCAGACTCTCAAAGTAACACGTCGTTACAGAAGCAGACGGAGTCGGTAAGTGTTGCATAACCGTCTCTGATCAGAAAGTGCTTAACAAAGAGACGCTGCTTTGCGACTCTTAGCGTCACCTCGGTGTGACATTTCTGCCCGCCGCCCGCCCGACGGCTCAAAGTATTCAGCGTCTGCCGGCGAGCGCGTCTGGAGCTGACCGCAGGACCCAACGTGTGACATTTTCCCAGTGCCCCTCCTGCTCGACTCTCGTCTGAGAGTTACCGTGAGCACTGCGACAGCGGCGGACGCTCACATCTCTTCGGTTTAACCCTTACGTTGTCATTTTGACCTGGATGCGACTGTCTTTTTCCCTGAAAATGCTAATGTTATTGATCTAAAACTTAGTAACTTTCCCCTATTTTGGACAGCAAATCATCATAGAATGATTTCTGAAGGATCATGTGACACTGAAGACTGGAGTAATGATGCTGAAAATTCAAATTACAGTAATATTTCACAATTTTTTTTACTGTATTTTAAATAAATGCAACTTTTCTGAGCGGAAGAGACATTAAGACATTTTAGACATTAGTGTATATCATTAAATACTGCTCTTAATCACTGGTTTCATTGCAGATTTTTGTGTTATTAGTTATAATAGCATATATAGAAATGTATGTGGTGTATATTTACACGTACTGAGATACTGAGGTCAATGTTTTTTTTGTCACAGAAATGGGCCAGTTCTGCTTTTTAAAAATACTATAATCTAAGAAATGTCTCAGAGATATTGTGTTCCTAAACAGTGCCTGTTGTTTGTGGTGTAGATAACTACACTTTCAGCCTCAGTGATGTTTAATTACTTTAAATCAGCAGCTTAACAAGCGAGTTTCAGAGAAACGAGTCTGAAAATAGAGCGCAGAGGAAGCTCAAGAGATCAGTCATCAGCCACAAACCAGATCAAGGCACTGAGAATTAATGTGGGAGCGCACAAACCGCGCTCCAGATGAAACCCACCGTGGGTTCTGGTGGAGAACCAGCGCAGCCACTTCACACACCCGACCGGCGCTGCAACCTCGATAATCAGTCGACGGGTCAGACTCCTGCTGTATGGAGCGGCAGAGTCACTCTCAGTCAGGTGTCAGTTGTGATACACAGCTAAACACCAGCCGAGATCATGTGATGAAGCTCGCTGACCCCTGACGTGACCCTTGAGCCCGGGCTGCACTGACCTCACATGAATCACAGTGTCGTTTGTCAATGAGAGCAGCTCAAGCGGCATAATCACAGGGTCAAGCCTAAACTAACAGAGTGAGATTTAAAATATATGTAATACAATTATTAATAAAAAATATTTTAAAATGCTAATTATTATTTTATTACCATTAAAAACAAATATATACACACTTCATAATATGTGATAAAAATAAATTTATTGTATAATTTATAAAATAAAAATTGTAATAATAATAATAAAAGATGTTATCATATCTAAAAAAATATTAAAGTAAATTAGTTTTAACAATAAACGAGTAAAATGTCAATTGTTTACTATTGTAAATATATTTTAATGTGTGTGTATATATATATACTTTTTATTATATATATGTATGTTATATAATGTTAAATATATCAATATTAAAAAGAGTATATATATATTAGTTTCAGCAATAAATTTTTTTTTTTAAATATAAAAATTTTAATATAGTAAATATATTATATATATATACACACACACACTTCATACATGTAAAAAACAAATTGTATTATTAAAAAATAATATAATTTATTAATTGATTGATTTATTTATAATATAATATCATATTTCAAAAATATATATATTTAGAGTGTATTAGTTTTTAACAATACATGTGCGTAAAATGAAAGTATTT